>JBCFXI010000429.1:130672-163158 GCA_038496175.1 Ampulex compressa | reverse complement strand
AAATGTAATATATATATATATATTACATTTCGAATGATTGTAATCGAACGTGTGATCGACGCGTGAATATTGGGCGTGACATTAGAGTTATATCGTGCACTCAGATTTTGCGTTGAACGCGTTCTTGTAAAATCGATGCCTTGAAATCGGTCGTTGAAAGTTGGTAGGATTCATCGAGGTAATAATAATGAAAGTAAAAAAAAAATATATATATATATATATAAAAAAAATAATAAATATATAAAAATATAAAGTATAATATAAAATGTATGTATGCATGTATGTATGTATGTATGTATATAATACATTTGCACGATTATTCTTGTAAAATCGACGCGTGAAAATTGGGCGTGACATCAGACTTTCTCTTTAAATTGCTACCTTGAAGTTTGGATGGATACTGTTTAGAATTGGACTAATAGAATTAACGTGCATACCTGTTAATTCCTATGCTTTATACATATACGCATTTACTTCCTCTGCTGCAGAAATTAGAGATACTGTACTTATTTTGTACAAGAAAATAAACCATGGCATCGAATCATCCAGTATATAATACATGATCGTATCAAGTGATACTTTGACCAATCGTTACGTCTCTTATTAATTTTATATCTTTACCTTTTATATTATGTAACGTTTATCTAAATTGTATAATTTATCTTTATCTTACGTATTTTCTAAAATGCAGAAGAACATTTGGCTACCCAACGATGATTTTATTTATAGCCACAGCCTTCGTTCAGCTACCGTCGCTTCGTTCAGCTGGAATCTTATCTTTCGCAGGATCGTCCTTATAAAATCGGCGCTCGTAGATTCGGTGTGACATTCAATTATCTCGTCAGGTCTCACTGCTTCATTAAACTTTGCTTATTCATACTAATTTTTACAGATTTAATAGGAGAATCGACATAAATTCCACAAGAAAACGTAGAAACTTCAGTATTTATCTCTATCGCTATTTACACAAAAAATATTCAACGAAATATTATTTACTGGACAAAGCTTATTTTAATTTATAACTTAAGATTTAGTTATGATCAGTCAAAGCTTGTAATTTGTTAAAAGGCACCACGTCCAAAAAAAGGGTAATTTTCGCGAATTTTTTTAAAGAAAACTATTACCTGGATTGTTTTTAAATTTTCAAGCTATGTTCATACATATTTAAAGATAACATTAGAATTTTTTAGAATAAAAATCTTCAATTTTCTGGTAGTTATTGGCTATTTCCCCAGCCGCCAAAAAAATTTGCCTCATTTCTGCGGTGATTCCTGCTATTAAAAGTTACTATAAAAATTGTTACTATTAATATTAAATTGCTACGCCATTAAAAGTTACTATTAAACTTGTTACCACTAAAAATCGTTACTATCAAAAGTACAAAAGTACAAAAAATGCAGCAAAAAAATGGATTTTTGAAAGTTTCACGCTCGTGGTGCCCCTTGAAGCAATTTTCGAGGTACGAGAATTAACCTTGCAAAATACCAATCCAATTGCGGTATTTCTCGAAAGGTTCGTCGACATAGTGCGCCCATCGAGCCTGTAATATCCGTTTATAATAGCAGTTCCCGATAACTGGCTCTAACCAGAACGCGTATCGCAACTGGATAAACGATGGTCCATCGATGATATTACCAGAATTTTGCGATCGATGCCCTTAAACATCGAGTTGCGAATAACGATCGCGGATTTCATTGCGCGCAATGGAGGACGCGGATTTTAATTAACCGTTAACCCTGGTAACGTAATTTGAGTCGAGCGAGTTTCGATTCGAATGACGTTTCATCGCCTTTTAAGGTTCGAAGGGATATTTGTCGCTCGATATCGACGATCCAAACTCTTCTTGGTGAGCGATCTTCTTTTCTGTGCTTCCACTTGCGCGTGAATACGATGGATTCAAACTGTGCTCTGGTGATCAGAAGAATATTTTTAAGGTGTAAAGAGAGTTCTTTTGATATTATATTTTGAGTTATATGACGTAACAAATTGTGTATTCGGATGTGAGGATTTCAGCAAAGAAAGATTTTGTCGAAAAGAAAAGCACCAATCGCATTTTTCAGTTATTTTTTCAGATTTTATCTTTTTCGAGAGTTTCCAGTGGATAGTCGACTTTTAAGGAATATTTGATTTCAGCAAAGAAACATTTTGAAAACTGGATCAATCTGCTTCGTTAGGAAAAGCACTAATCTTTTTTTTTTTCAAAGTTCCTTTGGCTTTTGATGTTTTCTTTTTTATTACAGTTGTACGATCTGATCTTTTTCGAGAGTTTCTAGTGGATAGTCGACTTTTACGAAATACTTTATTTCGGCAAAGGAACGGTTTTGAAAATCCGATTAATCCCCTTGCTACCTTCAGCCGATTTTTGGAAAAGGACCAATCTCATTTTTCAAAGTTCCTTCGGCTTTTGATCATGAAATAAGAAATTAATCGTGCGATGGAGGAGAGCAACCGCGCCCAATCCTCGAATAGACGAGGGTCGCTCGTTTCTATTTCTGGTCACCGACGGCGATCCTCGAAATCCGTCGTTGGTTTATATCACGAAAGATCGTAAAGAGATAAGAATCGTGCATCGACAAAGATATTATTATGCCACAATAATCTTAACAATAATCTTTTCTGAATTCTTTACACTCAAACGCGCACTTTAATCCATTAAATGGCAAAGTCAAGTGCAAACCTAAATAATTCACTAATCGATTCAGTGCCTGCAGTAGACTACTTACAGAAGAAATATATTTATCGAGTTTGTAACTTAGCAATCATTGTATAATTTGGCCATTGTTGTGTGGCGCGATAAATAAATTAAGGGAATAATAATTCAATTGAATTGTAGTATTAGTCAATTGAATTATAGCGAAGCTCCTCGCGAAGACTATATCTTATATTATAGGGGAAATCATCGAGCAAGTGAGATTAGGTGTTCATTACTGTAAGAGTTTGCGCTTTGTCTCTGACGCGTTGATAGCGAGCAGTATAATTTTATGTTGCTTTTCCTTTTTATGTATTCCTTTTTCTTATATAACGTCTGTGTAGTAATTAAAAAATCATTGCGCCCTGCGTAATAATTTAAACTTCCCTCCAAAGACTCCTAAGTATCCCTGGTATTTAATTATTTTTATTCCTAACAAACTTCCAAATTGGGATAATCTTTCTCATACAACCAATGTTTAGTAAGATAACAATTAATAAGGAGGTAGTTTAATTGACGTCTGTGTAATAATCAAAAAATCATTGCGCTCTGCGTAATAATTTAAACTTCCCTCCAAAGACTTCTAAGTACCCCTAGTGTTCAATTATTTTTATTCCTAACAAACTTCCAAATTGGGATAATCTCTCCCACGCAACCGATATTTAGTAAGATAACAATTAATAAGGAGGTAGTTTAATTGACGTCTGTGTAATAATTAAAAAATCATTGCGCCCTGTGTAATAATTTAAACTTCCCTCCAAAGACTCCTAAGTATCCCTGGTATTTAATTATTTTTATTCCTAACAAACTTCCAAATTGGGATAATCTTTCTCATACAACCAATGTTTAGTAAGATAACAATTAATAAGGAGGTAGTTTAATTGACGTCTGTGTAATAATCAAAAAATCATTGCGCTCTGCGTAATAATTTAAACTTCCCTCCAAAGACTTCTAAGTACCCCTAGTATCGAATTATTTTTATTCCTAATAAACTTCTAAATTGGCATAATCTCTCCCGATATTTAGGAAGAGAACAATTAATAAGGTTTTTGGGGCTAAGGTGGAAATCGTAACCGGATCCGAGTGTTCAGCAGACACGAGGGAGCCTGTGCTCGAACCAAGCTGGCTAATCAGACACAACACCCAGCAGCTACCCTGGGGCAAACGTCGAGGACGTATTACCATGGCTGCGACACTGGTCGAGGAACGAGGCGTGCGCGGCCCTCCAGCGCTCAGGCTCGCAAGTGTCTGGCAGAGCTCGATTCGAGTACGAGATCTTGACTATACGTCACTTTCATAGAGCATGAAAAGCGAAGGAAGATGTTAAAATCGAATGAGATATTACGGGTTGATGGGTGTGGAGAAATATATGAGATTCGCAAAAGGCAGTGGATAAATTATGGAAATAATTGCGTGCAGAAGAAGAAGGTAGAAAATTATAGTTTAACACTAGAGCTACTGGGATTGGTAAAAATAAGCGCTGGGTTATTTCTTTGCAAAAGTGTAGAATTTTATCTTTATTTTCTACATTATATAACTTTATCTTTACTATTATCCTTATCCTTATTCGATACATATTTCTTATGCTTATTTCATATTCCAATTCCTTGTTGTTATTCCATATTCGAACTATTTACCCTTATTCTATATTCCAATTCCTGATTCTTATTCCATATTCCAATTTCTTATCCTTGTTTCCTATTCCAATTCTTTATCCTTATTTCGTATTCCAATTCCTTATTTTTATTCCCTATTCCAATTCCTTATCCCTTATTCCCTATTTCAATGCCTCATCCTTATTCTCTATTCCAATTCCTTATCCTCATTCCCTATTCCAATTCCTTATCCTTATTCCCTATTCCAATTCCTTATCCTTATTCCCTATTCCAATTCTTCATCCTTATTTCATATTCCAATTCCTTATCCGTATTCCCTATCCAGATGCCTTATTTTTATTCCATATTCCAATTCCTTATCCTCATTCCCTATTCCAATGCCTTATCCTCATTCCAATTCCTCATCCTTATTCCATATTCCATTAATTCCACTATATCCATATTCCTCATCACACGAATACCATAGCGATCGCGAAAGCGTTAATAAGAAATTCATCAGGAATTCAAGCCGCGGAACTTGATGGATCATCACACAAGAGGCTCATGGGAGTTCAGAAACGCGGATCTTTTCTTGTTTACGAGTTTTAAGCCGAGGGACGGCTATTCTTTCACGTACGTAGACCAGAATCGCGGACGGCATAACAATACGTATGTGCGCATCGGCAGATGCAAATAACGACGATGACGATTAGCGTCCGGCGACCCGACGACCCCTCGCTCGGTGGTCCAATTTGCGGCTGCTTTGTCCAATTACCCGCCATTAGCCATTACCAATGCTGGCGCAAGACTCCTACGCCACTTCCACCATCGGCCCACCGCCGTTTCTGCGCGAAACACCCTTGCCAATGGCGTACCAAGGACCAAGGCTCGATTCTCTCTGGTTCATCGAATAATATCTTGGCCATCGAATATTTAACCGAATTGTTATGTGGTTGAAAAGTGTTTGCGACCCTCTTTCTGAGCAAACGTATAAAGATATAAAATTTATTTTTACTTTACTGATTAAGTTACTATGAGAGGTGTTTAAAAAATAAAGCGAGTTTTAGATATTGGATATTAGATAACGAGAGATTAGGTATTTAAAAAAGCACCCTTGCCAATGGCGTACCAAGGATCAAGGCTCGATTCTCTCTGGTTCATCGAATAATATCTTGTGCCATCGAATATCTGACCGAATTGTTATGTAGTTGAGAAATGTTTGCGGTCCTCTTTCTGAGCAATCGTATAAAAGTATAAAATTTACTTTTACTTTATTGCTTCAATTACTATGAGATGTGTTTAAATAATAAAGCGAGTTTTAGATATTGGATATTAGATAACGAGAGATTAGGTATTAAAAAAATACTCTTGCCAATGGCATAGCAGCGATTAAAGCTCGATTCTCTGTGGTTCATCGAATAATATCATCAAATACCTAATTAAATTGTTATATAATTGAGAAATGTTTATGATCCTCTTTCTAAGCAATCGTATAAAAAAATAAGATTTACATACGTATATAAGGCGTGTTAAAAAAAACAACGCGAATTTTCGCTTTTCAGAATGAATTTTATTTATTAGTTTATATTAATGTTGTCCCCTTCAAAATAGTCTCCATTAGATATTAATTTTGCTTTGTATTTTGCCAATCGCCAATTGATATCCCAACCTCGTTATGGATTTCTCTGATTGCGATTCGTCGATCATTCATAATTATTTCTTTCACTTTTTCGTTTCTTCGTAGGTTCAAGCGTGGTGAATAATTCTTTTTTTAATTTAAATTTAATGGCACAGCTAAATTAGTACGCAATGTATATATGGTTATCAGTTTAACCTTAATCGATAAGATTTAAGACATTCTTTTCTTATAATAATAATCAAGGAATGTTTAAAATATATTTTTTTCTATTCACCACAAATCTGTAGTATTGTTAAAAAAAATATATATATATATTCTCGTAGACTCAAACGCAGAAAAAAATAATTTATCCTATCTTCCACTATCGCTTTTCAAGACTGTGAATAATATCGACGTACGTCCTACAAAATTTTTCAAAATCATGGCCAAACACAACCGTCGTGTCATGCAAGAATAACCTATATATCTAATTACAGCCTGGATACATCTGTCTGTCACGACACGAGATACGCAGAACACACAACATTTCCAACCGTCGCTTTCCAGGACTTCGAATAATACGCCATTTAGCATGCAAGATTTTAATCGAATCGAATTATCGTGTTATACGAGGATTAACTTATATATCTAATTAAGAACCCAAGTCCGATTACGACATCTATCCGTCACGATCGTTAGGAGATACGCAGGACACGTCGTATTTTTCACCGTCGCTTTCTAGAGCTTTGAACAATACGCTTTTATCCTGTGCAAGATTTTAATCGAGCCTAACTATCGTATTATTGGATAGTTGCGTGTACTTCAACGTCGAGTCTGATTAAAACATCCGTGCATCGCGATTCTTACGAGACACGCATAACGCGTCGTATATTTCACCGTCGCTTTCCAGGATTATGAATAATGCTGCTGTATTATACATGATTTTTATCATACCTAGCTATTTTATTAGCTATATGTATTATACGATAGTTACATATATGTCTAAATTCAAAACTGCGTGCAAGGTGTTTGATGAGGATCACTTTTTATCATATTAAATGGTGCGATTTTGTATTGTATTTACAGTACAACTGATACAAGGTTATATTACTGTACTGTGCAGAATTTTAATCGAATTTAGTTGATATATATATAAAGGAATAGATATAATTTAGTTGGTATATATAGAATGGAACTGGGATAAGAGTAATTTGATTCTATTGCAATTCAGCCACTAGTTTGAATGTAAGATTAAATCGGAAGATTGAATCATTAAATAATACACCTTGTATTACAAAAGGTTTTGATCAAATTTAACTTTCTAGTCTGCTACTATAGGACATTTCAGGTGAATTCAACCATCATTTTATGCGATAGTTATATAGACATCGCGACTGGTTGCAAGTTATCTCCATTAGGATCCTTACGAGACGCGCAGAACGCGCAGGATTTTCCACTATCAGCTTTGCAGAATTTTAAATAGTACACCTTACATTATAAAACAATAAAATAAAATTTAACTATCATGATATAAGATAGTTTTATTTTTTACATCGCGACTAGTTGCAAATTAGGTCCAACGAAATTCTTACAAGACATAACGCACCGTATTTTCCACTATCAGCCTTGCAGAATTTTAAATAATATAGTACACCTTGCATTATAAAACGATTTAATCAAATTTAACTACCATACTATAGGATAGTTCCTTTTTACATCGCAACTAGTTGCAAATTATGTCCAACAAAATTGTTACAAGACATAACGCACCGTATTTTCCACTATCAGCCTTGCAGAATTTTAAATAGCGCACCTTATCGCTTTAAAACGATTTAACGAAACTTAACTATCATGCTATACGATAGTTTTTTTTTTACATCGCAACTAGTTGCAAACTATAACCAACAGAATTCTTACAAGACATAACGCACCATATTTTCCACTATCAGCCTTGCAGAATTTTAAATAGCACACCTTATCGCTTTAAAACGATTTAACGAAACTTAACTATCATGCTATACGATAGTTTTTTTTTACATCGCAACTAGTTGCAAACTATAACCAACAGAATTCTTACAAGACAGAACGCACCATATTTTCCACTATCAACCTTACAGAATTTTAAATAACGCACCTTATCGCTTTAAAACGATTTAACGAAACTTAACTATCATGCTATACGATAGTTTTTTTTTTACATCGCAACTAGTTGCAAACTATAACCAACAGAATTCTTACAAGACATAACGCACCATATTTTCCACTATCAACCTTACAGAATTTTAAATAGCGCACCTTATCGCTTTAAAACGATTTAACGAAACTTAACGATCACGCTACGCGATAGCTGTTTTTACATCGCCACCGATTGCAACATCCGTCCATCAGGATTGTTACGAGACACGCAGAACGCGCCGTATTTTCCACCGCCGCTTTCCAGGGCCCCGGAAAGAGCGATGGTGGGCGGGGTGGATGCGAAAGTTGGCACGGCAGCGTGGCCAATTTGCATGCAAAAATACGCCCGATCGCCGCAAATTGGGCAAACAGGGTAATCGGTCCGGATACGCGTCTTGGCTTCCGCGCGGAACGCTAACAAATATAAATGACCGGTTTAACCGATCGCTTCGGATCTCCATTTCCCTCTGACGCGCCCGTGATTTATGCCCGTGCCAAATCCGCCCAGGAACTCGACGTGGGATTTTGTTTAAAAGTACGCGGATTAACAGATTGAGGAGAATCGAGGGTTGGGAGCTTTAAATGTGAGGATGAGGCAGGAGCACGGTTTGATAAGGGATTTAATGATTATTAACGCTGAACCTACGCGCCACTTTCTGAGCTATATTTAGGAATAATCTTTAAGACCTGAATGATGTATCTTTAAAGAAAAAGAGGATGAGGAAGAGGTTTGGATTGATTGATATATTGATTCGTGGGCTACAGCGATGTCGTGTAGAATCTTGGAAAATACCTTGTGTGGAAGAAATAGAATCTTCCAAAGAAATAACCGAGCGCTCATGAGTATACTAATGTACGTGTTAATATGGGATGTTTCTTTTCGTGGCTCAGATCCATAACGATGAACAAATTTAATTCCTTGTTTTTGTTTAAAACATGATTTCCTAATGGCTTACAATTGCAGCGCGTCATTCAGAGAGATGACTTTCATGAAAGCTACTATAGTGGCGCGTCGTTGAGAGAAATAACGTCCACGAAAGCTACTATAGTAGCGCGTTGTACAGAGAAATGACATTTACGAAAGCCACTATAGTGGCGCGTCGTTCAGAAAGATGACAAGCGCAAAAACCACTATAGTGGCGCGTCATTCAAATAAATGACATCCGGGAGAGTCACTATACCAGCACATTCTAACATAAAACAATGTCCGCGAAATCCACTATAGTAGCGCGTCCTAACACAAAATAACATCCGCGAAAGTCACTATAGCTGGAGATCATTCAAAGAAATAAAATCCGCGAGGGCCACTATAACAGCGCGTCCTGATACAAAATAACATCCGCGAAAGCCACTATAGCAGCGCGTCCTAACATAAAACGACATCCGCGAAATCCACTATAGCAGCGTATTCTAACATTAAACGACATCCGCAAAATCCACTATCGCAGCGCGTCCCAACGCAAAACGACATTCGCGGAAGCCACTATAACAGCGCCTCCTCATACAAAATAACATCCGTGAAAGCCACTATAGCAGCGCGTCCCAACGCAAAACGACATCCGCGAAAGCCACTATAGCAGCGCGTCGTGGCTAAGAGGTTAATCTACGATGAACACCGACATTACGCGCAAGAGGCTGCATAATACCCCGGCGCGGCTAAGGGTTTAAAAGCCAGCGGCCGATCGTGCTCATCCTTAGACGGACGTCCCATCACGAGTGACGATAGTAATGGCAGCGGGCCCGTCGGAGGTAAGAATTCCGGGAATTTCGGGCAATTTTAACGGCGCAGGCGCCAGGGCCCTTCCTCTGGAGGGTCCTGAATGAGCGGCTGGATATGGTCATGGGGGCCCACTGGGCTAACAAGGTGGGCCCGCCTCGCGTAATGACGGGTTTCGCACGGGGCCCCGCACTTATTGCCTTTTATTTATTTTGAATCTTCCGCCACACAGACGGACGTGCGGTACGGGAGGCTACATCCGGGCCCCAGGGCCCACCGCGGGTGCAGAGGCCGCGGGGCCCCGCGATTCATTAGTTTCATTGGGCCCGGGGACCGATTAACCGCCGATCTTCGCGATGCCCGACGATTTATGAGCCGCCCTTTTGTCAGGACCGCTTCATTCGACGCTTTCTTTATCCCCTCCTCGCCAGCAGCGGCGCGGCCCGCGGGCCCTCGTTAACCTCCTAGCCTCGGTGCGCCACTATAGCGGGCTTCGCGGGACACGCTGGTGTGATCGATACGACAATATAGTGGGCTTTGTACCAGACATTGGTGTGCTTGATATGACAATATAGTGGGGTTTGCACGAGGTATTGATGTGTTCGATACACGAATATAGTGGGGTTTGTACAAGATATTGATGTGATCGATACGACAATATAGTGGGCTTTGTACCAGACATTGGTGTGTTTGATATGACAATATAGTGGGGTTTGCACGAGGTATTGATGTGTTCGATACACGAATATAGTGGGGTTTGTACAAGATATTGATGTGATCGATACGACAATATAGTGGGCTTTGCGGGACACGCTGGTGTGATCGATACGACAATATAGTGGGGTTTGTACGAGACGTTGTGGTTTGATGCGCCACTATAATGGGGTTTGCATGAGGTATTGATGTGTTCGACACGCCACTATAGTGGAGTTTGCACGACACGTTGGTGCGATCGATACGAGAATATAGTGGGGTTTGCAGAACACGTTGGTGTGATCGATAGGACAATATAGTGGGGTTTGTACGAGAGATTGATGTGTTCGATACACCAATATAGTGGCGTTTCTACGAGACATTGGTGTGTTCGATACGACAATATAGTGGGGGTTGTACGAGACATTGATGTGTTTGATACGCCAATATAGTGGGGACATTCATAGTGTACAGGACATTTATGCATTAGATACGCCGCTACAGTGGCTTTCGAGGAACTTCTTGCTATACACAGGATGAACCTACAATAGCTTTCGTACAACATATTGCTGCGATTGATATACTACTATAAAAGTTTAATTATAACAGTAATTATAATAAATGTTTTTTTCAAATATAACACATAGTGAAATTGATTTGCAGCAGGGTGAATTTCTTGCAGAACAACAAATTTTCTTTGCAAAAGCTGAATTTCTTAAGAAAGAGCGTAAATTCCACACGCAATAGGCTTGATTTCCTTTACAAAGTACAAATGTTATCCACAAAAGAGTGAAGTCCATTCGCAGCAGACTAAAACCTTCCCAAAAACACCGATTCATTTTCCCAAAAGATCCAAGCTCACTCGAAAAGGAACAAATTTTCTTTGCAAAAGCCGAATTTCATAAGAAATAAGGCAGATTTAATTCGCAATAGACTCGATCTCCTTTACAAAGTACAAATGTTATCCACAAAAGAGTGAAGTCCATTCGCAGCAGACTAAAACCTTCCCAAAAACACCGATTCATTTTCCCAAAAGATCCAAGCTCACTCGAAAAGGAACAAATTTTCTTTGCAAAAGCCGAATTTCATAAGAAATCAGGCAGATTTAATTCGCAATAGGCTCGATCTCCTTTACAAAGTGCAAATGTTATCCACAAAAGAGTGAAGTCCATTCGCAGCAGACTAAAACCTTCCCAAACGCATCGATTCATTTTCCCAAAAGATCCAAGCTCACTCGAAAAGGAACAAATTTTCTTTGCAAAAGCCGAATTTCATAAGAAATAAGGCAGATTTAATTCGCAATAGGCTCGATCTCCTTTACAAAGTACAAATGTTATCCACAAAAGAGTGAAGTCCATTCGCAGCAGACTAAAACCTTCCCAAAAACATCGATTCATTTTTCCTAAAGATCCAAGCTCGCTCTCGAAACGTAGACATCTCGCAGCCAAGGGTGAATGGGCCGACGATGCCAAGGCGCAAGCCGGCCCCGTCCCTGGTGTGCTTTCCTAACGACACCACGGCCCGTAGGATTCACGGCAACGTATAATCAACACATTTTTATGTCCCGCAGCCGAACTCCCCTGCCGAATGACCTGCTCGACGGTGGTGGTAAAGCGCGCGCTCTCCACCTCCTTCTGGGCCGGGCCCCTCGTTTTTCTGCCTCCTTCCGCCCTCCTCCCCTTCCTTTTTTCTTGCGCCAGGGGAGGCCTGGGGGAGCCGCGAAATTGCCCGACCACCTTGGGCGCCAGCGCGCGGAGAGGGCAGCCTTCTCTCGCAATTTGCCAATCGGGCCCACGGTACCCACGGATCGTTCATTTGCATTTTACGATTTTTCGAAGTGAAATTAACGCGGCTGGCCCTCTCTCTCTCTCTTCGTCTCGCTGTTCATGCGGGTTTTTGGAATGAAATTCACCCCCTTGGGGAAAGGGAATTCGATGGTTTGCGTATGGAATTCGATCTTAGAATGAAATAGAGGCTTGTGCAGGGATTTAGACTGTTGGAAGTGGATTTTGTGCTTTGGGGAATTAAGTGGTTTTACGTGTGTTTTGTATTTGAAGAGTGTCGAATGGTGTTGAGTACTTTAGGAGTGATGTTGATGAATTCACCCTATTGCAAATCGAGTAGTTTTACGTATATGGTATATTTCGGCAAATGATGTTAATTACATGGTAAGAATTGGGAAATTTTAGTATGGTTCGTAGAGTTATATATTTATATATGGAAGTAAAGGTGTGTATGAAAGGCGTGTGCAGATAATTTGGTAATTCGATGATAATAATGATTCGAGGAGAGGCGAGAACCTCCGCGATGCGATCATTGGATAACGCACAGTGGTAGATCGTAACTAAGGTTTAAGGATGTTGAAGAGAGTTATAATAATAAAGAACGCTTTGTGAACCATAAGAAAATTCTAGATAACGATTAAAAAGACTGGAAAGTGAAGCCATTTCAATCAAATTCCTAAAACGAAACAAAAAATCAAACAATCTTACTCCAACTGTTAAAAATAAATCATCGAGGATTTTGATTTCTAAATACAAGAAGAATTCTTCAGCAAAGATTCAAAAGACTCTCTCCCAAAGCCGCTTCGATCAAATTCCTTAAACGAAACAAAAAATCAAACAATCTTACTCCAACTGTAAAAAAACGAATCATCGAGGATTTTCATTTCTAAATACAAGAAGAATTCTTCAGCAAAGATTCAAGAGACTCTCTCCCAAAGCCGCTTCAATCAAATTCCTTAAACGAAACAAAAAATCAAACAATCTTACTCCAACTGTTAAAAATAAATCATCGAGGATTTTGATTTCTAAATACGAGAAGAATTCTTCAGCAAAGATTCAAAAAACTCTCTCCTAAAGCCACTTCAATCAAATTCCTTAAACGAAACAAAAAATCAAACAATCTTACTCCAACTGTTAAAAATAAATCATCGAGGATTTTCATTTCTAAATACAAGAAGAATTCTTCAGCAAAGATTCAAGAGACTCGCACCCAAGCCGCTTTAATCAAATTCCTTAAACGAAACAAAAAATCAAACAATCTTACTCCAACTGTTAAAAATAAATCATCGAGGATTTTGATTTCTAAATACAAAAAGAATTCTTCAGCAAAGATTCAAAAGACTCGCACGCGAAGTCGTCTTAACCAAATTCTTCCTCACTAATCAAAAAATCAGGTCCCAGATCCTATCATCGAATCCATCAGATCCCAAATCTTATCATCGAATCGATCAGGTCCCAATCACTTTATTCCCACCGTAGAAAAAAAAAAAGTGATCGGCGAAGGATTTAAGGTTCGACGAGGAGAATTCTTCGACGAGCATTCGAACGACTCGCTGGCGAAGCGGTTTTAACCGAATTCCGCCTCGAGGATCACGATCGACGTGGCCCACGGCACGGAGCATCGGCTCTAAATCAAAATCCACGGGCCTGGTGGAACGCCCATTAGCTCGTAACTGGAATATACGTTGTTTGTAACGCGGAATATTCATGAGGGCCAAGTGTCGGCTGGGATGGAAGACGCGGAAGGAAATCCCAGCGAACAACAATAATAATAATGGCCATTGGAAGGAGGAGGAGTGGTCATTAACCTCTGCAGGATTTTTTTACGGTGAGAAAAGAAATGGCGTGACTTTTTTTACGATTTATGCGTTTTGTGTTAAGAGGAATTTAAGAGAAAAATAGAGGAAACGATAAAGATTGACGAAGGGAAATTATGTTCACATTTGTGGTCATTGAGTTATTGATTGTGAGTGAAATGATTTGATATATTTTCGAACGATGATTGTATGCATTGTTTGTTAATTGCTCATAAAATAGAAAACTAATGGTAATTTCTTTGCTACATTTAGGCAAGTTGTGATAACTTATTGTGTTTTGTATATAGACGTTGTGTTTATCGAATATTATCAATTTTTTCAAATAATTCGTGTGCGTGTAATCTAGTCTATAAACGATTCTCCTTGAATCATTATTATTATCGAAGTACTGAATTATCCGCACACTGTTTTCATATGTACCTTTGTCTCCATATGTAATTGTGTAATTCTGTGAATAATAATAAAACTTTTGATTTCTTACTATGTAATTAACATTATTCGATGTTTTTTTAGATATGATTTATATGTAAAAGTATTTGATTTTCAAAAGGGTGAATTCCATTTGCAAAAGAACGAATCCCTATAACAAAAGCATGAATCCCATTAGCAAAAGTGTGAATTTCATTTCCAAAAAAATCAATTTAATTTTAAAAGTCTGCAATTATGATTATAAAAAACTAAACATCCACATACATGGCCAAGGGTGCCTAGGGGTTTAAAACCTCGCTTAGAGTAAATCGAGGATGATCTTTGGTAATATTACGTGAAAAATAATCCGCAATCAAGGCACCAGGAGCGACTAATTCCGCCTTGACCAGTAAGATCGAAGATCTACAACCAGTAATTCACTTGCAAAAGCGTGAACTCGATTTCCAAAAGAATAAATTTAATTTAAAAAACCTGCGATTATAATTATAAAAAACTAAGCGTCCACATACATGGCCAAGGGTGTCAAGGGGCTAAAAACCTCGCTTACAGTAAATGGAGTGATAATATTCCGTGGAAAATAATCCACAATCAAGGCACCAGGAGCGACAACCAGTAATTCACTTGCAAAAGGATGAATTCGATTTCCAAAAGAATAAATTTAATTTAAAAAACCTGCGATTATAATTATAAAAAACTAAGCGTCCACATACGTGGCCAGGGGTGTTAAGGGGCTAAAAACCTCGCTTACAGTAAATCGAGGATGGTCGTTAATAATATTCCGTGGAAAATAATCCACAATCAAGGCACCAGGAGCGACAACCAGTAATTCACTTGCAAAAGGATGAATTCGATTTCCAAAAGAATAAATTTAATTTTAAAAACCTGCGATTATAATTATAAAAAACTAAGCGTCCACATACGTGGCCAAGGGTGTTAAGGGGCTAAAAACCTCGCTTACAGTAAATCGAGGACGGTCGTTAATAATATTCCGTGGAAAATAATCCGCAATCAAGGCACCAGGATCTACAACCAATAATTCACTTGCAAAAGGATGAATTCGATTTCCAAAAAAATCAATTTAATTTTAAAAACCTGCGGTTATAATTATAAAAAACTAAGCGTCCACATACATGGCCAAGGGTGTTAAGGGGCTAAAAACCTCGCTTACAGTAAATCGAGGATGGTCGTTAATAATATTCCGTGGAAAATAATCCGCAATCAAGGCACCAGGATCTACAACCAATAATTCACTTGCAAAAGGATGAATTCGATTTCCAAAAGAATAAATTTAATTTAAAAAAACCTGCGGTTATAATTATAAAAAACTAAGCGTCCACATACATGGCCAAGGGTGTTAAGGGGCTAAAAACCTCGCTTACAGTAAATCGAGGACGGTCGTTAATAATATTCCGTGGAAAATAATCCGCAATCAAGGCACCAGGAGCGACGAATTCCGCCTTGGCCAGCGAGATCGAGGATGTACAACCGGTAATTCGGGCCGATTTTTATGGGTCCCTCCGAACCGCGGCCGGCCTCCTCGTTTTCTAAGGTAGCATTTCTCGATCATTCCGCGGAAACGAGATAATCGGAACGACGAGGCCAGTGATCCGTCCTCGTAAAGCTGCGAACTGGCGAGCACAGTGGTTCACAGTGCGAAGATGCAGACTGACTCCCTCGATGAGATACGACAGAATGCATAATGTTCCACGATGATCTTTTTTTTTTTCATAAATTTGAGGCATCGACATCTGTGGTCATTGGCCTTGTACGATGATCTTTGTCTATCCCCTATTTCATCCTGTCTTTGGTAGTCAAAGAGTATTAAAAAGAGTAGTGAAAAAATGTGTATACATAATTACGTGAGTTTTATTAACGGTTCTAGTATTCGGTTAACACTAGAACTACCAGCCACTTTCTGGGCATATTTCGAACACACATCTTTAAAAAATAAAAGAGGAGAGTAAAAGGAAATTTTGGTAAATCAAAATGATGATCTAAATACTGCATGGAAGTCATGGAAGATCTCAAACAATGCATCCTTGTAAAGCACTGGGATTTTTTAAAGAAACGACTGACCAGTCATTCTGACTCCTTTGGCAGTTCCAGTGTTAGTCGGTTAAATTAAAAATTGAACAAAAATCAGAATAAATCCATACGTCTTTTGTACGAAATTCAAGAGTTTATACAATTTTCCCGCGGCATTTTTGAGCTTCTTTCTCGACGTGCGATTCGTGGAAGGAACTTTTTCTCGGGAACACAGCGAAGTGACATTCCTGTCGAAAGGCTCGTAATTAATTTCGACGATTGGCCACGCCCACCTTCGGTTTTCGGGAAGAGCTAGCTCGTCAAAGACGCGTCAGAGCCGAAGAAATTCTGTTCGTGGAGCGAAAGAATTTGGAGAATGCTGTAGGAAAATATACGACATAGGCACGTGTGTGTTGTAAAGTATATATTGATTAGACACATAGAGTGCTATAAAAAAAATGCATATTGGGTTGTATTGTCAAAATTGGATCGTAAAAATACTATACTGAATATAATTATAGTAATTAATAATTGATAATAAAATAATATAATAATTGATAATGAAATAATATAATAATTGGTAATTATAGTAATGTAATAATTGATAATAAAATAATATAATACTTGGCTGGTAAAAAGTTATATTGGGTTGGCAAATAAGTAATCGCGGATTCCACTGTCGGATGATTTTGGTATAATTTTTAGGTATATTTTTTAGGTATACTTGAAATGTCAAAGCGAAATGCTGCTTTCATACTTCATACTTTGATTGTAATTTGATAGAAAAATCGTGACGTTATTATACTTTTTTTATTAGTATATTTTAGGAGGATACTTTTGATCGTCAAATCGCACTTGGTCCAAATGCAAATTACATTGTCGATTAAACTCCGTTCATTATATAAAAATACAAGCTTCATTACACTTTTTATTTTTACTATTTATTCTCACACAAAATTACTTTCTTGCCAAAGAAAATCCCACTTTCAAAACACCACATTTTTCAACCTTTTTTCTATTGCATGCGTGCATCCTTTGATCCTGTCCTGTACAAGATCTACGCTTACAAGATCTATTTTCGACAATCTCAAAGACGAACGCACCCTGAAAGCACAGCGCAACATCTGCGAAATCCTCTGTAAGCAGAGCGAAATCAGAATGGGCGGATTTTGTAAGAAGTTTCGAAGCTTCTTCGAGTTTCAGCACGAATGATTACGCCAATGCCGAGGTAACTACCGAGTAACGAGCTCGACTCGCGCACTGGGGCCTTCGTTTCTACATCCTTTGGCCCAACACGCTCACGGAGGCGGTCACGAATGCCGGACCTCACATCGTCATGGAAAAGGCGCCCTCCGTGTTTCTTGGACGTTATTAACCCTTTTAGCCAGGATACCTTCGCGGTGGCAGAGTGGCTGGAATCCTTATTCGAAGATCGCCTATGAGCCACGCACAGTGATAAAGATTCTGAATTCAGCTGGAGGAAAATAATATTGGAAAATAATACTCGAACATTATTTATAAAAATGTTTAGTTAAGAGTAGAAATAAAGCGTTTTAATAATCCTTATGCGAAGATCGGCTATGAGCCACGCACAGTGATAAAGATTCTGAATTCAGCTGGAGGAAAATAATATTGGAAAATAATACTCGAACATTGTTTATAAACATGTTTAGTTAAGAGTAGAAATAAAGCGTTTTAATAATCTTTATTCGAAGATCGGCTATGAGCCACGCACAGTGATAAAGATTCTGAATCCAGATGGAGGAAAATAATATTGGAAAATAATCCTCCAATATTATTCGTAAACGCGTTTAATTAAGGGTATATGTTGATAAATATATGGAAATAAAGACCACATTCACGAGATGTCTTAACCAGTTAACCACGATATTCATCGCAAACCGTAAGAATAAGAATGAGACGCGGAATAAATTTACGATAGGTGTAAAGCAAAGTAAGGAAGGATTATAGTTTTATTCCATAAGACATCAGTTTTTCCACAAATGAGTTCTTGCGATAAATGATCGTTTTTTATGTTACACTATGAATATAAGGATCAACCGCGTGGAAAGAATATTCACGACTGACGTGTATACACGTCGAAGGCAATTAACTGATTAAAACGAAAGAAACTTTTGGGATAACCCAACGTCGTGATATGATAATAATGATAATTTTTTATTTTACACTATGAGTGTAAGGGTCAACCACGAGAAAAAAAAAATTCACGACTGACGTGTATACACGTCGAAGGCAATTAATTGATTAAAAGGAAAGAAAGTTTTGGGACAACCCAAGGTCGTGATATGATAACAATCATAATTTTTTATTTTACACTATGACTGTAAGGGTCAACCACGAGAAAAAAAAAATTCACGACTGACGTGTATACACGTCGAACGTAATTAACTGATTAAAACAAAAGAAACTTTTGGGACAACCCAAGGTCGTGACATGATAATAATCATAATTTTTTATTTTACACTATGAGTGTAAAGATCAAACGCGTGGAAAAAAAACTCACGACTGACGTGTATACACGTCGAACGTAATTAACTGATTAAAACGAAAGAAACTTTTAGGACAACCCAAGGTCGTGATATGATAATAATCATAATTTTTTATTTTACACTATGAGTGTAAAGATCAACCGCGTGGAAAGAAAATTCACGATTGACGTGTATACACGTCGAACGTAATTAACTGATTAAAAGGAAAGAAAGTTTTGGGACAACCCAAGGTCGTGATATGATAACAATCATAATTTTTTATTTTACACTATGACTGTAAGGGTCAACCACGAGAAAAAAAAAATTCACGACTGACGTGTATACACGTCAAAGGCAATTAACTGATGATTAAAAGGAAAGAAAGTTTTGGGACAACCCAACGTCGTGGTATGATAACAATCATAATTTTTTATTTTACACTGTGACTGTAAGGGTCAACCACGAGAAAAAAAAAATTCACGACTGACGTGTATACACGTCGAAGGCAATTAACTGATTAAAAGGAAAGAAAGTTTTGGGACAACCCAAGGTCCAAGGCGGCCCAGAAATCCTCTTTTCGCACACCCCATTTTGGAGGGCGCTGGCTCAGGCGGCCGAAACGCAGGGGTTATTAATACAACATCGTGATCCGCGAGAGCGGTGAGTAATCACGGCCTCGGATGGACGCGAAACGAGATCTCAATCTGGTCGGTATCGCGCATGAAACGCGCCCAGCTTCTGCCGGCTTCGTGACTCGTGGATCTTTCCTCGGCGGTCTACAATTATAGAGAGAATCGTGCCCGCTGCGCCTGAAACTGCCTCCGTCACGCATCTCGCGCCGCTCTGACAAGATCGACGACGGCCGTGGATGCCAATTCGCGGAGGAATCTGTCACTCCTGGTGGGACGTCGGTTTCGAGATTCTCAACGCTTTGGCGCGAGGCGCTGAGAAGGGCATCGCGAATTTCTTGGATAAGAATGGAAAGGTGCGATTGGGGGAAGAGTTGAGAGGGTATGGTAGATGGTAATGTGTGTCTCTCTTAGTGGAACGTTCGTTTTTAGTTGAAATTGAACGGTTGAAATTTTTGATAAGAATTTTTTTGGTTGAAATTGAATGGTTGAATCGTGAAGTCTTTGATTCGTTGGTTTTTAGTTGAAATTGTATGGTTGCAATTTTTGATAAGAATTTTTTTGGTTGAAATTGAATGGTTGAATCGTGAAGTCTTTGATTCGTTGGTGTTTAGTTGAAATTGTATGGTTGAAATTTTTGATAAGAATTGTGTTGGTTGAAATTGAATGGTTGAATCGTGAAATCTTTGATTCGTTGGTGTTTAGTTGAAATTGTATGGTTGAAATTTTTAATAAGAATTGTTTTTGTCGAAATTAAATGGTTGAATCGTGACATTTTTGATTAAAGCACCTGTGCCAAACTAACCATAATTTAAGAATTGTGTCTTATTAACCCTTTGTCTCAAACATTAGTTTTCTTTTTTTTATAAAAATATAATATCACTTCACAAACCCTTATAATCATTACACGAGCTTGAATCGACAGTTAATTTCTATTTATAGACATTCCTATGTCGAGCGCAAACCGACGTGCGAGCGCAAAGATTAAAAAAAAATTTTTGTAACACTCTTCCCAAACTTCTTATTGCACTAGGTCAGTTTCTCGATGATATTCGCTTAATTTCAACCTTTTCGGCCGACACTAAAAGGGTTAACGCCAGGATTTCCCTAATGGCCTACCAAGAGACTTTCGACTGCTTAACATTCGCCGATTTATACGCCGACCTCGATATTTACCCGATGCTCTTCCGTCCCGTTGCGCCATCCACGGATTATTACGTGGAGGAATTTGTATGTAATTTACACGAATCTCATAATTACATACTACGTAATTTACATCTACACGCCATGTGGCGGATCCGCAATGTTACTCGCTGTAATGTAAGGGTTGGCAAGGAAGTAAGTTTCGATGTATACACAGACACTCCCGATCTCATTACTTGTGACACTATTAAGACGACTGCGCGTTAATTATATTGCAGCAGTTAGTTCTCGCACTCTCTCTCTTCTTAGAAATTTTCAAGAATTTAAATCCTCCGTCTGGTTACTTTAATATGATATTTCATGTTTCGTAAGAGGCACAGCCGAAATTTCAATATTTTTTGGGATATTTTCAACGAGGTTTTGGGTTTGTAATAGCGGTATGTATAGTGGGTGCTATATTCGCTATTAATAGAACAAAAACACATTCGAATACTACTTTGTCAGCAACAATTAGAGTGTTTTCTAACTTCTAAAGGCTTTTCAGTTCAGTCTTTAATTTAAAACTTTAGTTTAAAGTCCCAAACTTTAGTGGAATAAAAGACTTTAGTTCCAAGTGGAAGATCGTTGTATTCGGTTAACCAGCCTTTGTTTTAAATAAATATCTATTTAAAGCAACATTACGAACATCTCAGCGCGTTAGTTTTCAAGCTAAAGAGGAAGAAAAAAACTATCTGCAAAGAGTAATTATTCCACTCTTGCACTTTAGTTCAAGGTCTGCAATTTTAATAAACTATAAAACTTCAGTTCAAAGTCTGCAATTTTAATAAACTAAAAAACTTCAGTTCCAGGTCCTCGACCTTTAAAGTCGTCTTCGCAAGTATAAATTCGTCCTTTAATTTCCGCTGCACGCACTTATTGAGCAGCCCAATAAATTCGCCGCCGCGACCAAGGCTTGCCTCCTCGTGAAATATGAAAAAATGGGCCACATCGTTAATTCCGCGTCCCTCTCAAGCGCGATCGCAACAACGTACATTGTGTACATTGTTGTAAAGTACCGTCACGTTATCGGCGGCTCGTGCCACGCTAGCGGCCTGTGCTTTGATTGGATAGCAGATACGGGGAGAACGCGCCCCGCAACACGATACATAATTCTTCCCCTCGTAGAATTTCAAATACTCACGGTACCGAAGATAAGAGCACAGGCCAGCCTGGCAATCGTGGCGGGATTGGAAAGGAGGCGGTCATTCATGGGGAAATAATACAAAATAATACGTGTTTCGTAAGGCCGCGTCCTTCTTTTCTAATCCTGTTGCCCGGTTTTTACGATGTTTGTGGACGCACCGCCTTTCCCCCTACTTGTTGAAATTTCTTGGTTTATCGGGGAGGCGCTTGCGCTCTTGGCGCGATTATGATAACGAGAATGAGGATTAGAATGAGAATGAGAATTAGAATGAGAATGAGAATGGTAATGGCGATGGCAATGGCAATGGCGATGGCAATGGCAATGGCAATGGCAATGACAATGACAATGACAATGACAATGACAGTGGCAGTGGCAATGGCAACCACAATGACAGTGACAACGACAGTGACAATAACAAGGACAGTGACAACGACGACAACAGTGACAATAACAGCGACAGTAACAACGACAACGACAACGACAGTGACAGTGACAATAACGACGGTGACAACGACAACGACAACGACAAAGACAGTGTCAATAACGGCGACAGTGACAATAATAGCAACAGTGACAATAACGACAGTGACAACTACAACGACAGTGACAATAACAGCGACAGTGACAATAATAGCGACAGTGACAACAACAACGACAAGATTGCGGGATAAAGCTCGATCGTACAAGCCTCTGTTTTTCAGAACATCGGTCTGAAAATGTTAATCGAGCGCCACTCGATGGTGAAGTCACGAACATTAGATTACCTACACTCGTTAATAGACCTGCCTTCTCATTCGATTTAATCGTACAAAGCGCATGCAATTATCGTTGCTATACTGTTTTTAAGAAGTTCCTTAAACTTTTTCCTTAGACATTATTACGCACGGTTTAAATCATTACTAATATAATTATGCGACATTAGGACGCGTATAATAGACATAAAAAATGAAACGCCAAGTAACTGTTTACACTATAAATATACATTTAAAGTTGAATTTTCGTTGTTTGTTAGCACAATTCCTTTCCTTTTGTTCCTTGGAAATACTAAATGCATTATATTCGATCACCCTAGGATCCATACTACTTCACAACTTGCTCTTCCTACAAGCGCCACATATTGATTCAATCTTGTCATCAGAGAAAAAACAAGACCAAATAACAAGAAAAGAGACAACAAAGGGATCCCTAAGATTCTTCTTAGATATTCAAACATTCAAAATAAAACAAAAAATAAAACAAAACTCAACTTTTCCTTTCATCGTAGGATCCAAAAAATGAATCACTCGCACTTTGTATATTATCTAAAGTACATGTACCAGCGATGAAACGTACCTTTCGCAAAATTATTATTATAGCCTGTCCACGCAGCGGCTGGAGAAAGGGAAAAGTAAAAATGACGCGGCACGCATGCATTATCCAGCATAATGGGAAATTCACGATATAATGGGGAAAGCCGCGACCAAGAGGGATCTTCGTTGAGGTCCTCCTCGAGAATCGGAGCCCACGCCAGTGATGGACCACCAGGGAGCCGCCACGCCCCCAGTGGGTCACGCTTACCCACACGCTCTTCCTTGGGAGCACAGGCTTGGCTCCGCACACCTTTCCAGTCCTGGCTGTGTACACGAGTGATTTTAACGTGGAAGATAAGGTGGTGGTCTTAGCAGCGCACTTGTATCTCTGCTTTTGCAAAGCCTGCATGGAAGGAAGAAGAGGGAGAGGGAGAGAATAAACAGGACGCGAGTGGAAAGGTGAGAGGGAAGGAATTCAGGGGGTCTTCTTTGGAAACGAGGGGTTGGGTATGGTTTTTTGATGGATAGTATTTGATGGATAGTATATATAAACGACCATAGGTCAGACTCCTTCACGAGTCTCCCCAAACGACATTAACACTCAGAATAAACCGATACATCCTCAAAACAAAATCCTTCCATAAAACTGTCGAACACGCAGGAAAAGAAAAAAGAGGGAATAAGAGAGCGAGCAAGAGAGAAACAGGAGGAAAAACGGAGCTCATTCAACGAAATCATTTTAGCACGGAGGATAAACCATCGGTCCTTCCAAGCCAGTCACACACGTGGGCTCGTGAAGCTTACGCGAGAGGAGGGTTGGGCTGAAAACAGTGTAGAAGGATAGAGCGCAACATATATGGGGAAGGAAAGAAAGAGAGAAACATATATGCAAAAAGAAAGAGAGAGAAGGAACATATATGAAGAAAGAAAGACAGAGAGAAAACGTATATGCAGAAAGAAAGAGAGAGGGGGAACATATATGAAGAAAGAAAGACAGAGAGAAAACGTATATGCAGAAAGAAAGAGAGAGGGGGAACATATATGGAAAAAGAAAGACAGAGAGAAAACATATATGCAGAAAGAAAGACAGAGAGAAACATATATGCGGAAAGAAAGAGAGAGAGAAAGCATATATGCAGAAAGAAAGAGAGAGAGGGAACATATATGCAGAAAGAAAGACAGAGGAGGAACATATATGGAAAAAGAAAGACAGAGAGAAAACATATATGCGGAAAGAAAGAGAGAGAGAAAACATATATGCAGAAAGAAAGAGAGAGAGGGAACATATATGCAGAAAGAAAGACAGAGAGAAAACATATATGCAAAACGAAAGAAAGAGAGAAAACACATATGCTAAAGGAAAGAAAGAGAGGAAACATATATGCAGAAAGAAAGAGAGAGGGGGAACACATATGGAAAAAGAAAGACAGAGAGAAAACATATATGCAGAAAGAAAGAAAGAGAGAAAACATATATGCAGAAAGAAAGAAAGAGAGAGAGAAAACATATATGCAAAACGAAAGAGAGAGAGAAAACATATATGCTAAAAGAAAGAAAGAGAGGAAACGTATACGGAGAAAGAGAGAGAGAGAGGGAACATACATGGAGAAAGAAAGAGAGATAGTGAACATGCATGGAGAAAGAAAGAGAGAGAGAGAACATACATGGAGAAAGAAAGAGAGAGAGAGAGGGAGGGAGAGCTCGACGGCGCAATGGCGGTCGCCAGATTATGCGGTGACTCGTGCACGCGTTCTTCCTTCTGCCCGTGGGCGGCCAGGATGGCGGGGGGGTGGGTTGGGGGAGGGAAAGAAGTAGTGTCGACAGCATAATCGCCGGGTCAGCGCCAGATATGCCCCGTGCAAACATCCACGGCAGGCCTGGCCGACACGTGAGACTCGAGCCTCGAGCAGCCCTCGGGCTACCGGTCAACTCCGCCCGAAAGGATCCTCGCTCGGGTGCGAAAACCCCGAGTTCCGCGAATGGTTTTTGAATGGACCATTCAGAGCCACGATCTTACGCCACTCGCGCTTCCTGCCTCGCTTTCGCCCTGGTCGCAGCTCCATTTAACCCCTTCCGGGAATTGATCGGAGTTGGGTGGACGCCGTGGAGTTGGGTGGATTGTTTGGATGGTGTGGATGAAGAGTGCTGTGGGTTGCTGGTATCGATGGATCGTTGGGGAATTGATTGGGTATTTTATGAAATACCGAGTTGGATGTTTGGATGGTGTGGATGAAGAGTGCTGTGGGTTGATGGTATCGATGGATCGTTGGGGAATTGATTGGGTATTTTATGCAATTGTGCTGAATAGGGGCGAGTGTTAGGTCTCTCTGGCTCTAGTTGAAGGTCCATTTAACAGCTTCTGGGAATTATTTGGAGTTGGGTGGGTTGTTGGATCTTTGGATGGTGTGGATGAAGAGCGTTGTGGATTGAGGTATCGATGAACCGTTGATGAATTGATTGGATATTGCGGGGATTGGGTGGGTCGTTGAATCTTTGGAAGTTATCCATGAAGAGTGTCGTGGGTTGATGTATCGATGAATAGTTGGGGATGTTGATTGGATATTTTATGAGAGCTGAATAGGGGCAAGTGCCTTCCTTTGGGTTTGGTTGAAGATCCATTTAACCTCTTCCAGGAATTGTCTGAAATTCGGTCGGTTGTTGAGTCTTTGGCTTTTATTGATGAATCCCATTGCTAAGGTTATTAATATGAATGTCTGTTCTCACAAACTAGGTGGAGAATTTTCAGTTTGTTAATTGATCGGACGTTTTATGAAATTTTATGAAATACCACTACGCTTCATCCGTCGAGTATCCATGATTTTCAGCTATCGAAATATTTTTGAGAAAAATCCAAGAAAAATTAATTTAAAACCTAGACTAAATCACGTTTCTATACACACTTAGTTTTTTTACTATTGCATATTTATTTACCTTATATTATCAATAACTAATTAATTATCCTACTTGAATATGTCATATAATAAATTATTATTCAATATTATTCTCACAATATTCAATAAAATACCCTTACATTATTATATTTAACTCATATTATCAATTACTAATTAATTATCCTACTTCGATATATGCTATAATCAATTACTACTCAATATTATTCTCCCATTATTCATTAAAATACCCTCATATTATCAATAACTAATTAATCATCCTACTTCAATATATCATATAATCAATTAATATTCAATATTATTCTCACAATATTCAATAAAATACCCTTACATTATTATATTTAACTCATATTATCAATTACTAATTAATTATCCTACTTCGCTATATGCTATAATCAATTACTACTCAATATTATTCTCCCATTATTCATTAAAATACCTTCATATTATCAATAACTAATTAATCATCCTACATCAATATATCATATAATCAATTGCTATTAAATATTATTTTTCCATTATTCAATAAAATACCCTTATCTCCAATCTCAAAAGCATCCCCTTCGCCGTATCATCCCAAAACATCCGCCGGGCCCGTTTTGCAATGGAATTACCCGAGGTGACTTCTTTCGCTCACCAGCGGCGCATACTTTGTATCTCACGGGAGCATCGCGTGGGTCGATGGCAGGTGGGAAGGTCAAGGGGTGTGGATCGAAGAATATTCTTCTTACGAGCTCGCGGACCTGCAATTAGAACAGACGCAACGTGGGTGAGTAAAGCTAAGCAGTAAATCAGAGGCTGCTCCCGCTCTGACGGCCCGGGGAAAGAAGCAGCCCCTCAAAGACGCGCGGAGAATGAAAATAAAGCTCCAACCCCTGCTAATTAATTTTTCTTCAACGGCCAGCGGAGGAATGCTTATTCCCCCCAGGAGCAAAGCGATGCTTTTATTGTACCCAATACCCGCCATTGTTCCATTTATGGGGCGCGACTTTGAAGTGGCATAAAAATATGTGGAAAGGCATCGATTGCGTGTAAGTGTTGCTGTTGAACTTGGTTGCTCGGCGAATTTTAAGGACGCCTAACTTCGGTTTTCAGGGAGGTTTGCTGGTCAAAGACTGCGTCAGAGTCGAAGAAATCCTGTCCTTGGTGCGGAAGAATTTGGAGAATGCCGTGGAAAAATATACGATAATATAAACGTGTGTGTTGCACAGTGTATGTTGAGTGGACACATAGAGTGCTATAAAAAAAAATACGAATCGGGTTGTATTGTCAAAATTGGATCGTAAGAATACTATATGTTAAGTAGCTTAATTATTATATCTCAAGTAGCTTAATGAGGACTCGTTCTTCCACTGACCTTCGCGATAAGAGGAGCGAGAAAAAAATATCCTACGTCGAAATTTTTCTTGAACCTTTGTTGGTATAATGTAAAATGAAAAAAGACCCCCTTTTCCACTTTTACTACCCGCCATCTTCCATTGCTCGTAACGCGTTTTTGATCTTTATAAACCCCAGGTCTTTGTAACCAAGTTGCTCCTTTGTATATTATACGCAACTTTGTTAATGCTGCGGGTAATAAAAGTCGTATTAATATTTTGTAACGTATTTTAGTTCTTCTTAGAACTAAAATACGTTACAAATATTAATACAGGCTCTGTGTTCAATTATTTTCAATTATTGGGTTAACTAAAAATCGGATTAAATTTCTTTTGCGTGGTGATGCTACTGTATTATTATGTGTTAAAATATTACATTTATGTTATAGGTGGTTCACGTATATTTAAGCATAGTAGAGAGAAGTTGAAGTACATTGATTCTTAATCAATTCATGTTACATTCTTTGTAAAATCAAAATCCTGTTCAAATCGTCCTTATCATTCACACAGTTGGTTGGTAAATTACATATTTTAGAAATGACATTCAAGATTGCGCTCTTGAAAGATTGGCAACGTAATAATGTTAATAATAATCTTCTTATATATTAAATACTCGCAGTCAATGCATTAAAGTTGCTATTATGTCTTGTAATAATTAAGTATGAACGTTAGTACAGTGTCTTAATATTTAATCAATTATCACTTTAACGACACGAATATTCCTCCAAAATCGTGGACACTGTTGGCGAACATTTCGAAGATTAAAATGGTATTTTACGTTCCTGCAAATAAAAGCATAAATAAAAGGGATCGAATTAATTTGCACACTCTATATATATATTCAATATATTTCCAGCAATATTTATAAACTGCACGGCATTTCACCTTTCTGTAAATAGAAATTTAAATAAATGGCATGGAATTAATTCACACGCCCATCGCATTCTAGCTATACCGTGTGGCACGAAAGTTATTTTCCAAAAAGAACGCGCTAATTGATTTAGAAATATAATCAAAGGGATCTTTCAATTTAGCAGAAGATAAGCCAATAAAAAGCAAAGAAATTATCCTTTATTGATGTTTCGTCCTTATGGTGTAAGACCTTATAAAAAAATACAAGGCTACAAAAAAATAATATATAAGTGTAACACAGTTACAAAAAAAAATAATACTAAGTATAACACAGTTATATACTTAAGACAAAAAACTGTAATGTAATATAAACATCGTTTATGTCATCGCAAATCATTCAGAAATAATTATCAACTTTCGTTCTTATTTACGTCCATGGTTCGTTTGTTTTGAAAGTGCTGTAAGTCAATATTTGTTAATTAAAAAATACAGGGAAATTATGTCAAGTCTGGCAACATTTCTACAAATTTATCAATATCTAATTTCATTATATAAATTTCTTTTAGGCGAATTTAACTAAAATAATGCATACTTAAGGGCTGCAAATGGACTTTCATAATTAATGTCCACGCAATTTCTTTCAACCACCAATTTTAAATTGAACAGAGCATTGGCATTTTCTTAAATATCAAATGCCAACTAGTTACAAATAAAAACTCAACACTAAATTAATCACAAATTACGTGACATCTCATGTTTTTTCTTTTAAATCACACCACTTTCAAAACAACGATCCATACAATAATGAATTAATCCACGATAAACGAGAACGAAGCATAAAGCATCACGATTTTTCTCCACAATTGGCATCGACCCGTGGTTGAAAGAAGAATCACGTCGGCTCTTAAGCAGCCAGCGAAACCATTACTGCCCTCTATCGAGATTTGTTCCACGCGAAATAACTTGTTGTGCCCACATTTGTCATTTCCAAGTAATATCCCTCCCTCCATTTGGCAAGTGACCTTTGCGCCACTCGGCATTAGCAAGGATATTCGTCACGCGGAAGACCCCAGCCAGGAGGATCCTCGTGGTATCAGGGAAAAGGACCCCTCCTCGAAGATAACCGCGCTCGCCGGCCACTTTTCCGAATTCCGTTCCAGAATTTGGAAAAGCACGTCGAATCACAGGGCGGATTCGTCACGGATTCCTCGATAACCGACCGCTAGGAAAGTCCTTGCGACTGAGCCTGGCTGATCTCTGTGAGATAGGCGGAAGTACAGTGCGCGACTAACAGGTTGGCAGAGAAAACAGAGGCGCGTTCTGCTTGGAGTGGGATTTACGGATAAGCACAGTCAGTCTTAGAGAAGCAAGTGGAATATTATTGGAAACGTAAGTGGAAGGTCGTTGAAGAGCTTTGTTCGAATAATACTTTATTGGTGCCGCAAGGTTTCGAGTGTTGAGCGCGTATTTTGTCAAGTTGGGAGTAATAATAGCAAGAAATGGACCGTTTATTTTGAAAATGGTGTAAGTCCATTTTCTGTCGTTTCGAGAAAATTAAAGGTTAGCATATTTGTCAATTGAAAAATATCGGTTAATATTATTGAGTGTGGCAATGTTTCTACTTGTATATAGTAGGCGAGTTTTTTTTCCAAATCCCGCCAGTCACTGATTAACTTTAATAGTAAGTTCTAGGCCAAATGATATTAGATTAAAAAAAAGCTAAGAAAATCGATAAGAAGAATGCGGGGCTAAATTGTTCGGACGAAAAACGCACGCTTCTCCTCAAAGGTAGTTTTGAGTCAAATGTTTTATTCGGTAAATCCTAGACCAAATATGCTCAGTAAATCAATAAGTAAAAGTACCATAAATTAATTAATAAACGAAAGAAAGAATACTTTTTTATCATCATCTCCAGAGGATTTTCCATGCGATATGTATAATATAGCTCTGGTGGTTAGGAATATACCTTAAACAGTAAATCCTAGACCAAATGAGCCTATAGCTGTCAGTGCCATAAATAAATTAACAAAAGAAGGAAAGAATACTCGTATACCATCACCTCTGGAGTACTTTCCATATGACACATATACCACAACTCTAATATTAGCAATACACCTTAAACAGTAAATCATAGACCAAATATGCTCGGTGAATCGGTGCCATAAATTAATTAACAAAAAAAAAAGAAAGAATACTTCTTTATCATCATCTCTAGAGGATTTTCCACGTGATACGTACACCGTAGCTCTCGTGATTAGTAATAAACCACAAACAATAAATCCTAGACCAAATATACTTAGTAAATCAGTGCCATAAATTAATTAACAAAATAAAGAATACTTCTTTATCATCATCTCTAGAGCATTTTCCACGTGATACGTACATCGTAGCTCTCGTGATTAGCAATACACTGCAAACAATAAATCCTAGACCAAATATACTTAGTAAATCAGTGCCATAAATTAATTAACAAAATAAAGAATACTTCTTTATCATCATCTCTAGAGCATTTTCCACGTGATACGTACACCGTAGCTCTCGTGATTAGCAATACACTTCAAACAATAAATCCTAGACCAAATATACTTAGTAAATCAGTGCCATAAATTAATTAACAAAATAAAAAATACTTCTTTATCATCATCTCTAGAGCATTTTCCACGTGATACGTACACCGTAGCTCTCGTGATTAGCAATACACCTCAAACAATAAATCCTAGCCCAAATATACTTAGTAAATCCATAAAGTGCCATAAATGAATTAACAAAATAAGAAATACTTCTTTATCATCATCTCTAGAGCATTTTCCACGTGATACGTACACCGTAGCTCTCGTGATTAGTAATAAACCACAAACAGTAAATCCTAGCCCAACCAATCTCAATAATCAATGCCAAAAACGAATCGCACAAAGTTGGTCAAAGAGGAGCAAAAAAAAAAAGAAAAAAGAAAAAAGTAAGGAGGGCCACAATAGCCAACTATCCAGGCCTAGACTGTACCTGTCCTATTCCGGGGCTCCTAGCGAATTCATAGACGGCCAGGAATGCGCAATATTGTCGGCGGTCTGTCACGCATTCGATCCGGTTAGGACGAGAGAGCGATAGAGCCCGCCGGACCCCAACGAAATCCCTCCTCGTTTTATTACGTGCGTCCCGCGGTGGCCCGCAGATGTATCGGACAATAAACTACCGGCCGTTTGGGATTTGTGGGCCGCGTATTAATCTTCCTGTATTTATGTCGGCGCGGGGAAAAAGCCGCGGGATCGAGGAGGAGTCGCGAGCGGCTCCTTGGACTCCGCGCGACGAAAGCATCGATTTTAGATTAAATCGGACTGGCCCTCCCTGCATTCGGGGGAAAAACATGGCGGATGCTTGGATTTGGATGGAATATCAGGCGCGCTTGAAAGCGCCGCTTAGGTGAAACGACTGATCGAGAAGGAAGGTTTCATTTCTATTCGGTATTCTAATATTGTTATCAGGCGAGCAGCGGTGTGTTGTCGTGTAGAATCAATTTGAAAATAGAATTGATTGAATGATAATGGGTTGATGTGGGAAATGGGATTAGAAGTTGAGGTGATTGTGGTTCATCGTGGTTTATTTGGGTTTTTGATCAAATCGGACTGGCCCTCCCTGCATTCGGGGGAAAAACATGGCGGATGCTTGGATTTGGATGGAATATCAGGCGCGCTTGAAAGCGCCGCTTAGGTGACACGACTGATCGAGAAGGAAGGTTTCATTTCTATTCGGTATCTTGATACTGTCATTAGACGAGCAGTGGTGTGTTGTCGTGTAGAATCAATTTGAAAATAGAATTGATTGAATGATAATGGGTTGATGTGGGAAATGGGATTAGAAGTTGAGGTGATTGTGGTTCATCGTGGTTTATTTGGGTTTTTGATAAGATTGGACAGGCGTTTCTTGCATTCGATAGGAATATTTGGACCTCTGGGTTTGTGTGGAATATCAGGCGCGCTTGAAAGCGCCGCTTAGGTGAAACGACTGATCGAGAAGGAAGGTTTCATTTCTATTCGGTATTCTAATATTGTTATCAGGCGAGCAGCGGTGTGTTGTCGT
>JBCFXI010000429.1:4111-126405 GCA_038496175.1 Ampulex compressa | reverse complement strand
TAATAATAAATATCGCGCTTGAGCAGCGAGAGGTGCAGTCTGGATTATTAGAGTGACATTGGATGATGATGATTTCTATCATTAGAGTATTGATTGTATGGATTGGACAGTAGTATTGTGGTACTATATCGTAGAGGAAGTTCTTTATTTTGGAATAATAAATATCGCGTTTGAGCAGCGAGAGGTGCAGCTTGGATTATTAGAGTGACATTGGGGGATGATAGTTTTTTATCGTTAGAGTATTGATAATATAGATTGGAAAGTAATATTGTAATACTATGTACTAGAAGAACATAAGACATCTCGTGTATGTGGTTTTAGCAGGCAATCACTTTCCACGCAGTTAATAATTTCTCAATCTAGTTATAACACAGTAAATTTCCAGTCGTTAGAACGACGATGCGCCTGAAAAAAGTAATAATTTTTGGCCATTTAGCGCGTGGCTCGATAATTAAAGTTTAGAAATAATGAATCAATAGTAAAATTTGGAATAAATGAAAATAAGAAAATACGCAAACTAAACTGGTGAATCAAGCCAAATCCCAATAAAAACCGTGCAAAAAATTGAACACTGAAATCTCAATCCCAGTCGAATTACTCCAGTGTCCAATTTCTTCCACACCTTTTATCGGCAAACCCCTCAATTCACCAACTTAATTTCCACATTTCCTAATCTTCTTTCATTCAAAATTTGATTAAACTTCTATTATCCAGCTATATACCTATACACACTGAACGCGGTTAGCTCCCCAAAATTCCCTACAACGCGAATTCGCGCACCAGCCGCGTTGCACGAGGCTCCACTGTGTTTGCCCACGCGCGCAAAGTGCTCGACCGGTCAGTTCCACCCACGCAGCATCGCCTCATCCACGAGAGCGGAAAACATCGAAGCTGGGGTGACCGTCTCGACGGCAGATACGATCCAAGAGTGGTGGTGGGTCCGGAGTTATGTTACGGCCAGCCATAAACGAAATGAGAAAACTGTCCAGCCGCCGCTGAAAAATCTCCGCGGAATACAAATGCTTGATTTTTTGACTCGCTTTCTGCCGGCCGCACCTAGCGCAGTCACGATCCTGTTTTCGGCTAGGGCGACCACCTTTGCCTTGATTTAGAGCAGCGGCTCTTAACCTTTTTAGTGGCCAGCAGCACCCCCTTGAATCTCGAGATAAGCTCCCGCAGCCCCTTCAAAAATGCGCGTACGCTTTTTATCCGAGGAAAAACGTTCGTCGCGTAAACAAATGCCGATTTTATATAGGATGTATATTATTGTACGGCGTGAAGAGGGGTATTTGAATTTTAATGGATAGCTTGCTGTTGTTTATTCGTAATGATTTTATTGAAGTAAAGCTGTTTTTTTTTTTTGAAGAGTTTAAGCGATTTTTGGCTTTTGTTTTGGTTTAAAAGTGTTGAAAATCTTATTTCACTAAGGTAGGTGATGGCAAATGGTAAAGGTGGATCTAGTGCTGCTCTTGTCAGTTGTGGATAAGTTTTTAATAGGTTGCACAAGAATTGTTCCGAGTCTAGTTTTCCAAATTTCGTATCCATAAGCGCGTTAGCTCGTATTTCGATAAGATCTATTAAGAAATCGTTGTCGTCCATTGAGTTTGGATCGAACGAAAAGGGATTGAGTATCCATCTATGTTAATTTTGTAAATTTCTCGCCCACTGATCTTTTATATTAATAAATGAATAAATTAGGAACTCCTAACCTTCTTGCTCGTGACGCACTTAACAATTTCTCCAGCTAGTTTCGATGAACATAGAATTTCAGTCGACAGAACGCGCGAGAAAGTCAACAATTTTTGTTCACTAGTGGGTAACTCAAATAATCAAGATTCACTAAAGTTTCAGGAACAAACGAAATAGAAAATCTGGAAAATAATGTAGTGAACTAAACCACGTCACGAAAACAAGCCTGGACCGAATTCCACGCCAGAGTACCTATATCATCAAATAAACCCAAACTCACGCAAACAAAAACCTTTAAACGAATCTCCATTCTCAAGCTTATCCCGCTCAATCTTAAACAAAAATTACCAGCCAAGGAAACTCCTAAAAAAACCTCACACAAACAAGACAACCTCCGCGACATCCGGATGCGCGCGCAATCCAAATATCCGACCGCTCGCCGATCGGCATGCGGAACGATTTCCAGGTGTTAGTAAAATAGTCCAAACAGGGCCGAAGCCCGATCCTTCACGTCCCGCCAATCGCGGCCCCCAAAAGGATCGCTCGATAAATTAACCAGATCAAGATACTTGCTCTCGGAATACGAAAGAAGGGGGGAGAGGGTTTTCTTCCGTTCCGCGACTCGCAATTAATCTCGATCGTTCGTAGCATGCGATCGTTAATTCGGCGGGGCCCGGCAAGAAGCGAACACGATGACATTCGTACGGGCCCGAGAAAACGAGAGTCGGGGTACATGGAAGCCTACACGAGCGTAGGAACGATTCGGAATCAGATGTTATCTTTGACGAGGCCCCGCGCTGGTGGGGGGCAGGAGGGAGGGGAGGCAGTGGGGCCCTTTCTCGGTGCCTCGCGCCAAGATACGGATCTTCTTGGCGCCACCGTCTCGGGGCCCCCTTCGAGAGGGCCCAGCGCAGCTCCTACGAGAGGAGGCCGCCTCTCGAGGGGCCTTAAACGCGGTTTAAGCGTAACCGATACCCCAGCGGGGGGTCGGCACCGGCCGCCCCTCGGAGCCCCGAAATTCCCCCCAGGCTGGACGATTGACAACGGCCGCAACGACTGGAGAACGGGATTTGCTTTACTGGCTGTTCACGATTATCGAGTGCGCGTGTCCGTTTGGAGGATTTCGGACGGGGGCCGACAAAGGCGAGTGGTAGCTGGGGAGCTTCTAAAGGGTATATTAGGAGTGAGGATTATTTTTCAAAAGTTGGTGCATCGGAGTGAATGGCTTGTGTATTACAGAGATTTTCTCTTTGTGGGGAAAGAGCGAGAGCTTGGCGTGGAATGGTAGGCTTTTTGATTCGCGTTGCTCGGGTAAATGTGTAATGAATAACGAGTTTAGGATGATACGTGGCGATGTACTGATGTTTTATGTATTCCTGATGTTTAAATATGGTGTAATTATTCAAGTTAGTGAACGACACTTGTTGTTATTGTAACTGGAGTATTTGTTTCTCCTCGAAATCAGAAAATCTATTCTTGATGAACGATCGACGAGGAAGACAACGACTCGAGAATGGGATTTGCTTCTTTTAAACGAGAGCCGACAAAGGCGAATGGTAGCTAGTGAGTTTCTAAAGGATATATTAGGGATAAGAATAATTTTTCAAAAGTACGTGCATTCGAGTGAATACCTTGTCACTTATTCGCAATCTCGAAATAACAACAGTGAAACAACATCCATATGTAGAAAAGTATAAAACCAATGCGTATGAAAACATACCATAAAAAAAAAACTTAAATAACATTTTACTCGATGATGGACATAGTTTAACATTACGTTATACCTTTCGACTTATTTCGTTACAGTGTCGACATATCAAACAGGTATATACAGTGCACATAAAAGGGAACATTTATAAAACGGGTATTACAGAAAATTGAACAAAGGGAAGTCGCAGAACTCCGCCAGACACCGTGCGCAAATAGCGGAGTAAATATTTTGCATATACACCGAGGATTTGATCGCGCTTAACATCGAGAGGGAAAACGTGGAGTAAGCAGGGATTAATAATCGCTGTTTGTATCAGATTATGTTATAATACGATACAGTATAATTATACATTTATTATTTAAATTTCATAATAGAAGTTTGCCAAGCTCCATCATTGGCGCGTACAAACGGCCGTGAGCCCGGCGCATTTTCACGAGCAAATTCATTGAATATTTAATCGGATAACTATCAACTTGTTGATTGTAAATTAATATATTAAGCGTGGAGTTTGGGGTATTATTTTTGGATTTCGACGGTCGAAAGTTGGAATTTGCAGCTCGAAGGGTATTCCTCCTCGAATCATACCCTTCGTAAAAGGCTCGTGGCGAAAATTACCGAAACAGGATTATCGTGGCTCTCCCCAAAGGATTTTCCTGGTTCTTGTGAATGGGATCTGACCACGGCACGCTCGACGATCCTCCGATGTAATCCTGTTCCTAGTAAATTGGCCCTTTGCTGGACGATAAGTTTTATCCTCGACCATCGATTCCCAGGAGGTTGGGAGCGAAATCGTTGATGTACCCTCCTCTCATATGTCTGTGCTACGTATGAAATATAACCTTCTTAACCTCTTAGCTCCGGTACGTCACTATAATAGCTTCTGCGCATGTCATTGTTTTAAACGCTACAACACTATAGTAGCTTCTGCGCATGTCATCAGTTTAAACGTTACAAATCTATAGTAGCTTCTGCGCATGTCATTGTTTTGAATTCTACAACACTATAGCAGCTTCTGCGCATGTCATCATTTGCAATGTTACTACATATAACGACTTCTGCGCATGCCATCACTTTGTATGATACGACACTATAAGGACTTCTGCGCATGCCATCGCTTTGTATGATACGACACTATAGCGACTTCTGCGCATGTCATCTTTTTGAACGTTACAACACTATAGTAGCTTCTGCGCATGTCATTGTTTTAAACGGTACGACACTATAGTAGCTTCTGCGCATGCCATCATTTTGTATGATAGGAGACTACAAGAACTTCTGCGCATGTCATCACTTTGTATGATACGACACTATAGCGACTTCTGCGCATGTCGGTACTTTAAACGTTACGATACAGTAGCGATTCTGCACGCGTTATCATTCTAAGTGTTAAACGATACCAGAATAATATCATCAAATTAGGCTACGAAGGATTAAATTCCGATGGCTCCTCTAACATAGAGGGTTAATGTCCCCTCAAAATTCAACAGTACCCAAGGAAAAAGATCTCCTATCTCATCAATGACGCACACCCAAATTTAGTACATAACGCGCTCTAATCTCTTGCTATATATTAACAGCAAAGATCATTAAAAGCTACGGTGGTGTAGTAGATTCCCACGGGGGTTCGAATACCGCCCATCACCTCTGATTTTTCCACGTAATATGTATACCATAGCCCTACTACTTCAGAATCCACCTTAAACAGTACATCTTAGACCAAATAAACCTATCACTCGGCACCCAAAATAAAAAAAAAAAGAAACATCGTTTATATAAACTTCATCCAATCTATCAAACACGTCTTTCCTCAATAAAACCTCACCAAATTAGACCACGAGGTCTTAAATCCCAAGAGAAGCCCAGGCTTTCCCAGACACAGGGGGTTAACGTCTCCTGAAAATTCAACGATACCCAAGGAAAAGGGTTTCCCGATGATGGACGCCCAGATCCCTCCGCCCGGGGCTCCACGCGTACAACCAAGTCCCAGGGATATTTACGCGCATCCTTAGGGCTGTCGAACGGTTGGCTTTACACCGAGGCGGGACGGTATCGTCGTCATCGAGCCTCGAGATCCTGGCGACTGGTTACACGCAAGTAGATGGATGAAGGTGGCCCCAGGGAGGTGGCGGCTGATGGGTGTAAATTCGAGATACCATCTCGTGCCCTCTTCGGCTGGATTTACCGACTCGTACGTTTTCCGTCCGGCTGGCTGCGTCGTCTTACCCGGTTTTTAATTATCCCCCAGCACGGGAAGACAAAGGCATCCGCCAGCGGCAGGTAACTGCTGCCGTTACATCGGTCCTGGGGGACGGAACGATGCTCTGAGCGGTGACGAATATTTGATGGGACTCGGGAGAGGAGGAGAAAAAGACCTGTGCGAGCCTAAGAACGCGTGGTATGGCCGAGGAGAGGAGGATAGTTTAGCCGGGGTGATTAACGAAGTGGCACGAAGCCTGCGCATGCGCAGTCTCCCGATGGCTGTACTTTGTTGCGGAGGGAAGTATCTTTGGAACTGCGTGGATCTTGCGTGCAAGGTGGTCGACGTTTCGAATCCCGCCCATCACCTCTGGTTTTTCTACGTGATATGTATACCGTAGCTCTGGTGGTTCGGAATCCACCTTAAAAAGTAGGTCCTAGGCCAAATGACCTTAGCAGTCGGTGCCGAAAAATGAATTAAAAAAAAAAAAAAAGGTGGTCGACGCTTCGAGGCGTTTTTTGTTCATTCGCTTAGACAGCTCGGGCTAAGTTCATTTTATGGAAATGTATGGTTGGCGGTCGTACGAATTATTCTTTTATTATATTGGAATTATTGGAATTGAGTGTTTGTTTGTAGTTATGGGTGCCAGTGGTTGAGACTTTGAGAAATGTCTTGTCTATTTGTTTAGATAGCTCAGGTTAAGTTTACTTTATGAGAATGTGTGATTAATAGTCGTTGTACAAACTATTGTTCTGTTACATTACAACGAGTATTCATTCCTGATGGCGCTTGTAAACACTTGTTTTTTCTTGAGTAAATTTGATTCAGTAGTTAACACCCAGCGAAAACAAAAAATTGAGTACTTTTGCGGGAGACATTTGCTTTTCGTGTAAATTTCAGCATAGGCATAAGACTCGGGCTCTTTCAAATTCTACAACAAGTCCAGTTCTTAATTTCGAAAACGGCTTAACTCCATTTGTAGTAAGAAAACACATATTATCCGCTTAATAATCGCTATTATTTTAATAAAAATCGTAAATTTAACTCTCTTAGATACACTCAACTACTCAGTCTAACATATCAATATCCTACACGTAGATTTAGAATTCCATCGAAAAGCAAACTCTTTTCTCTATTTCAAAATTTCTCAAAGTTTCTCTATTTAAATAGATCACTTTCAAAGTAAAGCACCCTCCTTCTAATCATCCGACACCCGTATCGAAACACCTGAACGCGCAATCAACGAGGTACGCGCTCACCGTAATCGCAGATCCGCATAAAAAGTAATCGTCGCAGCGCGTGTTCTCTCGCTTCCAGCATTCGGTCCACGGCGCCATGAAGGCATGCGAATCCATGAAAGGGTTAAGAGGCCGGCCCGCTTCTTTCGGGCCGCGTCTCGAAGCCCAACAGTCCGGCGTGCTTTTTCGAAAGAACAACGCGGTCCCCGCGTATCGACTTTTTTGCCGCTATCGGCCCTGGGCAGGGCGGAAGTGATGAATGGCGAGAGCAGCTCCTTTGAGCGGTTTACTTTTGGATCGAAATAAGGAGAGGGGAGGAAGAGAGGGAGGGACAGAGTATGCGAGAGATGTTAACCACTTTCAGGGTGTGGTGAAATTACGAATTCTGGTCCAAAGGACGTCTCGTTTTTTTTTATGGTCGAGAACATTTTGGCGCGTAATAAGAAATGTGAGGAAACGTGTTTTATATGTAGCTTTTATGAACTGTTTTATGAACGCGTTTTTGTGCTCTTTAAGGAACAAACAACGGCCTATTCGGTCGTGGGAATTATGGAGAGAGGTGAAGGAAATTGGGGAGATGGCACGACGGTTTGGGACTCTGTTGCAAATTCGATTGTCGGTCCTGTCCCAAGCCTTCTTTCTAATTATCACTGGTTCACCCACCGCCTTCATATTTATTTCATATATATTCAATTTTCAATTTGAATTATTGTTATTTATCCTTTAATTTCGGAGCCACGCATTAGTGGCTAGAAGTCATTGCTTCCACGGGATAGCCGCTTCAAAAAGGCCAGATGAAAAAATAAAATGATACGCGCGCGAATAGGCTACTCGGTAAAGACCACGTCCAATGAATATATTATTGAAATCAAAGAGAGTAAGATACAGATCAAGAAACTACGAGGATGAAAGAATAAACCATTGATTCAAAAAGTGGCAGAATACGAGGCAATCAGAATACACGAATACGAGAGAATGATAACAAAAGAATACAATAAAATGACAATGGTCTAATGCGACAAAATAAACAGGGACGAATACAATTTGAAATAATTGAAAGATTTAAAACAAAAAAAAGAATAAAAATTGACGAACGCGACAGAATAAGAATAGAAGAATACGAGAGAGAGAGAGAGAGAGAGAGAGAGAGAGTGATAAAGAATGCAGAAATTACGAATATTCCGGATAATCAGAGTGAGATTAAGAAAATGGGACAGTGGGACGCTTAGAGCGAGACGATGCTTCGTAGAAGGCAAGAGAGGGACAGCGGGGTATACACAGTGGGGCACAAAGCGCCGCTATCCGTAGCATCGGTGTCCGATACTAGGCTCCGGTGACACGGTTTCCAAAAGGTACCTACGCTCGTACCTTTATTAAGGTGGGGACAAGACGACCCTTGACGGCCGACCCGCCGATGACAGAGAATATTTACAACGTCACGTTACCTGCTTTGGGCGGTTTTCGCCTTTAACTCGGGTTTCTCTCAGTCGAACGACTTCGCTGAACTCGAATTAAATCCCCTTTAAAGATATGCGTATACACAATCTTCGCTCTCGTCGATGGTTTGAGAATAGTTTCGTTCTCTGGGCCACGGTGGGATTAAAGATTGTATTTTTGTTACTACATTTTATTTTTATATCTATTTTATATTATATATATTTTATTATTTTATTATTATATTCCTTGACGCACGATAATGCATGGTGGGACATTTTTAGACGTGTCTGAAGATATTGCAATAGCTGAATGGATGTAGGTTTGTAATGTAGTCTTACGCAAAGTAGTTGGCAATGCCATCGAGAAGTTTAATGGAATTATTGTTATTTTTTTATGATTTTATTATTATGTGATTTCTTTTATATTTTGATTTAGTCTTACTTATTATTTGAGATCTACCCTATAATGCCAAATTTTATTGAAATATTATTTTTTATTAGGTGTGAAACTTTGCTTTCGCCGTGACTAACGATGTACAATATTTTAAATGACAAGAGCAGTAACCATCTGCTTTTATTGGAGTGGAGTTCTCGTGCAGGAATAATAATATTTGTTCACTAATGTGTGGCTCTATAATCAAAGGTTAAATAATAATAACTAAATTGATAATAACTAAATTGAAGGTGGTGAATGAACCGGAAATATTAGGGGCAAAAGGCATAGAAAAAGCCGCAAATTCGTTGGTTTTTCTCCCTATATCAATTATCGAAACAAAAAGACTGTCAACTGCTAAATTTTATTTTCCCCGAGTGTCAACTATTGCAATAAAATTTTACTTTTAAAAAAGAGAAGTAAATCTTTACAACCGCCATCAGGAATGATTAGCAGTCGTAATATAATAGAAGAACGGTTCGTGCAGCGACTACTAATCATAAATTTTCCACAAAGTAAACACAGCCTGAGTTATACGAACGAATATGCAAAAAATTCCTTAAACTGTCCGGTGCCTTTACCTTACTTGACTTTTTGACGGCGTAACAATTCGATAAAAAAAAAGGGGGGGATTTTATCTGCAGTCGATCGCGCAAGGCTTCGTTCTCCGTGTTGTTATTAACGTCACTGCATTTTTTACAGCGATAAGTATAATAGAGAATTACGATGGAAGCACGAATCTACTGAATTACGTGCCGACATTTTTTCCCCTGGTGAGATTAAGCGACACGCGACGATTAATTGCCATCCTGGTTCCACGTACAAACCGCGTGTCAGAATCGTACTTATCCCGTTAGCCTGTTAAATAAGTCGTCTCCTGGCGACAAAAACCAGCGGAATTCTTAAGTAGTAAGTCGATTAAATACGAAGCAAAACATATATCAGGGTATATTAATTCTCACACTGCAGGCGTGGTCACTAATTTTTCCATTTCCATCGACTCGTTTTTCTCCACACAGAAGAATATTCGAACGACGCTTTATTGTGAGATCAATATTTATAATTTCGATTATTTTCAATACTTCTATGTAACTCTTTTAATTTTCAGTACAGAGGAATATCCAAACGACACTTTACTGTAAGTTTAATATTTATAACCTCGATTATCTTTAGTCGTCTGATATCCTTATTTTGAATATGTGATGAATATTTATAATAAAGTATGAGTGTGTAATTATATATTTAGTTAAGTCAGGAATTCTAAATCGAACTCTCTTAGATACACTTAAATTATGCACCACACTTTGATATCCTCCACGTATATTTTCAATTTCATCGAAACGCAAACTCTTGAATATCTCGCTTTGAATATAAATAGACTTTCAAAACAGGCTCGTGTAAAAATAACTCAATTAAATAAGAAATCATTACTCCCAACTGCTGCTTGCTTAAAATTCTGAATATCTCAAAAAAAGTGATCTTTTCCAGTTCTTTTTATTTGAAAAAAAAACCAGTTTCTCCAGGACAAATTAAATAAGAAAACAAACAGATTTATAATTCGCTCTCGAGCATAATTCTTATTCGTGCGATCGAAGCTCCTTACCGCGAGGGCCAAAGCATGGACAGGCCTGCGGATGCACGTAAATATCTTCGAAGCTTGGCTACGTCCGTCGAGGATTTCGGTGTGGAATCGGAACGTAGATCATCCGCCCTGTAAAAATCCCTTTCTTTCGAGATCTTTGGAATTCGACGGGGCATCGAAAGGATGCGCCCCCGGAGATCCTATCCGCCGATTGCATTCCCCTTAACGTTGCCCAGGATGGTTTACGGTGTCGGGTGAAAATTAAAATTCGAAATGGGAAGGGATGCTTTTTTCCTTGGACGAACGTGACGAGTTTATTAAGCCGGACGTAACTCTGAGCGCTACGGTATTCTTGAAGGATCGGGGAAAGGGCTTACGAAAGGCTGGCGGAAAATGGATATTTTTTGTACGGAGAAGTTTGGGCTTTTTAGGACTAGAACTACCGAACTGGTCGAAGTGACTGGTTATTTCGTGGAAAAGTATTCGATTTTAAGATATAATATAAGAGTTTAAGGTATCTCTGAATGATCTGAGGTCCGTGTATCGAAAGGTCAGGTATATTTGTGATTTCTAATACGTATCTTTGTTTTCTAATCTGGATTTCTCGCAGGATTCAAGGCGTACTCGTCTGCGTATCAGAGAAACCGGAAGGATTGGGTCAGATTGATGAGTAGGCGCATTAGAACAAAAACTTCGCGGTGGACAGGAATTCGGATTTAAACTATTTCACCTTGAATTAGAGAAATCCATAAAAGCCTCTATTAAGAACGAAGGTTTCGTTGACAACCCCCTTCAACCTCCAAGACTCGTCCAAAATCACCAGTCAATCGGGGAGTCAATTTGGGCTACACCCAAAACCGCAAATTTCTTTACCTTAGATCGACATAAAAATCGATCACGATAGTTACATATCAACTCATAATTCATAAGAATATTAAGGAGTTAAATCTTGAGATCCGCGTGGTGCTCCAAATGAATCGAGAAAGCCAGTCCTAGTGTTAAAAATGAATATTGAAACCTGTCACTGTACGTTTGATTCCACGAAGGAGAAAGAAAGAGAGAGAAAAAGACAAGGAACGAGAGTGTAAAAAACACGAATGGCCGAGGATTTATTCTTTCCAGTTCCACGGCGTTATCTCCGAAGCGGTGGCTTATGACCGCGGCGCTATTTGTCATTAGACGAGGACGGCGGGGCTCATTATCCGAATAATTAAACCTTATTATATGATGTAGCACCGCTCGTTATCTAACCGGTTTTGTCGATGCGCGTTTCAGATAAACTTATCCTCCGTGTGGAAGCGGTTGTAACGAATCAATTATGCGCGCGGCGCCGCCGTTTCGCACACTCCGACACTTATCGCGGCGAATTGCGACGTGGAAACGTTTTGTACGACGGCGATAAAGCGGCGTTCGTATTAATGTGCGGGGAAAACGCTTTGGAGGCCGATACGCCTGTCTGCGCATGCGCACGGCGGGAGACGCTTGGGATTTCCTGGCGGAAAGTATTCTTCGCCATTGGTGTTATCGCTCCTAACCTCCCCCGCTGGATGGTTCGTGATAGTGCACGGTAAATAAATAATATAGGATAAATAATAATGTGACAAATGAATAAACAATGGTCATACTGTTATGCTAATTCTGCTTATGATCGCATGGAGTTGAAGGACTGTCGGGGAGGTCGACATTCGCGCGTGGGAAGTTATTTTTTTGACCACGGTTGTGTGGATTGGATTATTAAAGAGGGTGATAAGCAGGTTGAATTAATGCTGAGGAAATTTCTTCTCGACGTCGACGAGCGCGATTAGGATCTAAGATAATCGAACAATCCTACAAATATAAATACAGAAAACGTGGTACATCCAATTCTGTTTTTACACGAACCTTTTTTATACGATTTTGATTCAAGATAAATTAAGAAAGAAATTTCATTCTCTTTGTACAGGAATAATTTTCATTTAACACGATCGACCAGAATTCTAAAAAGAAAATTTTGCTCCGGTTTTATTTTTATAACCGCGACATTGGAGATATTTTATGTCACGAACTTTTTTTACGCGTATTCTTCAGGAACGTATCTATCGTGTAAAAACAGAATTGGGTGTAGATTAAAACGTCATTTCCAAAATACAAAAATACAACCAGGCGTCGAATCATCGTACCCACAACTAAGAAAAACCTTAACGACCCGCGCTCTCTCGTTGTCGCTCGCGATCGCGTCCCAAAATGCGATCTCTCACTCGACTCTCCGCCAATTTCTTCTCGACGTCGACGAGCGCAGAGGCCCACAGCGGGCGCAGAAGAGGAGGGTACCGTTGGAAACGAAGAAAAAGGTGAAAGTCGGTACTCACCGTAAATCTTCCATGCGTGTAAGTCCTCTGACGAGGAAGCCACGGAGCTCCCGTTGCCGGCAGAGTTGTTTATGCTTTCCTGTGCAGCGCTTTCTGAAATATGCAAATCGCGAATTCGCATAATGGCGTTATCGTGGTAGGATGCCCGCCGACGGCGACGACGGCCAGATAGCTGGATCCGCCGTTGAGCTCTTTCAACGACTTCAAACGGCCGGCCGCCGCTCCCTGCTACCGTTCATTTGTCCCTGGGAATACAAACGGTTGTTCCTCCCGCGTCAACAATGCCTCGGCCTGAATTCCGCCTCCATCGTCAACGTGCAAGGTCGATTTAAGTTAATTAATATATTTCGCACTTGGGAAATTGCTATCCTGGCGTTGACTGCCTAAAATTCTTTTCTTGTATCGTGTGTGTATATATATATATATGCATATGTGTATGTTTCTGGTAATATAAATGGTTGTTAATCCCGCATCAACAATGCCTCGGCCTGAATTCCGTCTCCATCGTCAACGTGCAAGGTCGATTTAAGTTAATTAATATATTTCGCACTTGGGAAATTGCTATCGTGGCGTTGACTGCCTAAAATTCTTTGCTTGTATCGTGTGTGTATATATATATATATATGCATATGTGTATGTTTCTGGTAATATAAATGGTTGTTAATCCCGCATCAACAATGCCTCAGCCTGAATTCCGTCTCCATCGTCAACGTGCAAGGTCGATTTAAGTTAATTAATATATTTCGCACTTGGGAAATTACTATCGTGACGTTGACTGCCTAAAATTCTTTGCTTGTATACATATATATGCATATGTGTATATTTCTGGTAATATAAATGGTTGTTCCTTCCATGTCAACTATCGATTGAATAAATGAAGTTGATTGAAGTAAATTGGAATAATTCACGCTTGTCAAATAACTATAATTATAGTAAAATTCTTCCCTTGCTTCGTGAAATTTGGAAGTTATGGTCGAATATAAACTAATATCTCCATATGCATACGTATATACATATATACATACATATATCCGTGTAATTAGAAGCATAATGTTCAATCAGGAAGTAAATATTATATATGTGCATATTTTCAATGCCAATTATCATTAATCTTTTAATCGAATTGGCCACATTTAAAAAGCCACGCCAAAAATTATTGTTCTCGCACGATAATGTTGATTTAATCGACTGAACACTACTCGAAAAAGATTGGATAGTGAATTAAAGAACAAGAGAATGGGAGGAGAGAAAAAACTATTATCATATATATATATCCTTGTTCGTGTCGATATAAATGCGTGTCCCTCCCGCGTTAATGTCTCCGTGACAATGCCTCCATGTGGATTTTGCTTTCATCGTACATATAATAAAGTCGATTATCGTAAACCAAAATAATTCATGGTGGTATAATCAATCGATCATTATCATAGTATAGACTGCGCAAGCATTCTTCATTTGCATCGTGAAATTCTCAGTTTGAGGGCAAATATAAATTGATAATATATGTGAAAACATAATTAAGCGGGCAGTGGATAAATGCATATCTAATATTGTCTCTGGGAATAAACGGTTGTTCCTACTGCGTTGGCAATGCCACAATATGGACTCTATTTTCATCCATCATATAACGGGTAATTAACGTAAATCAAAATAATTTATCTCTGTAAAACCGATCGATCGCTGGATAGAGAATAAAATGGAATAGAATGCGCGGAATTCACACCGCAAAATCCTCGATTTACGTACTTACGATTTCGTACACGGGTTGATATTGTTGTATACGTAAGTGGAATCGTGAACGATGTGGATTTAAACGGAGAACAGATCTGTAAAACACGAGGAGATACAAATTTGTGTCTAACAGCAACGTGCAGATTTGCGTAAAAAATCAAAGCCACAAATTTTTGTCAAAATTTATGTCAAAAAAAAGACAAGCTTGCGTCACAGATCAAAGCCACAAACTTGCGTCCAGAACGGAATACTGATATTTGTGCCAAAAACAAATTCGTAGGATGCATCAAAGATCAAACCCACAAACTTGTGTCGAAAAGAAGCGCAGATTTATGTCAAAAATCGAGCCCACAAATTTGCATCGACAACCGGGCACAGAGATTTGTGCAGAGAACAAAAACACAAATTCGTATAAGATATCAAACCCACAAAATTGTGTTAAAAACTGAATGTAGAGATTTGTGTCGAAAACAGACACACAAATACGTATAAAATATCAAATGTAAATTTGTCTGTAAATTTGTCTCGAAAATCTATTAAAATAATATTTTAATAGAGACCACGCACAGTGTTCATTAGCCCATTATCTTAACCCTTTCCAGCACAAATTATTGCGTTTGAGTAAAATTGAATTTTGAAGAAGAACAATTTAGAGGTACTCGATTACTGGAAGCAGATTATACGGATGAAGCCAAATGGCGTCATTGGGTTGAAAAGGGTTCAGGCGGTAAGTGAATTCACATAATCCACTGTCACTTTTAGTTCACAGTGCACGTACGCCTCTACTGCCCGACGTTTCCATAAATGGGGACATAACGTAAAATGCAAAGATAGATGTATAATAAAATAAACGCGAAGCCACGGCCGTCGTTCCTCGCTCCATTGATCCGCTTTCTGGAAATAAACGTCCTGAAATTTGACTTTCATCGTGTCCACCTTCCTCATCGTAACTTTCTTAGCATTGCTCGGGATTTACGGCTGGCGCGCAAACTTATTTTGGCGCTTATAAATGGAAGCATAATGTTAAAAGGAAAAATAGAGTTTTATGAGTCATCTGTTTTGAAAGTAACCTAAGTCCATTTATGTTAATATCGAAATATTCAAGAGTTCGCGTTTCGATGAAATTAAAAATATACGTATAGGGTATCGACGCGTTACATTGTTCAAGTGTACCTAAGGGAGTTAAAATTACTATTGTTATTTAAATAATAGCGATTATTAAATGGATTATAGGTGTTTTCTTGCCATAAATGGAGTTAAGCCACTTTCGAAGTTAACAACTAAATTTATTATAGATATTGAAAGAGCCCAGGTGCATTCGACATCATTTAAAGTGCTTCGAATTGCAAAAACGATGCTCGATTTCTTTTATACTTTTTTAGTATACTTTAAAAACACGATTTATGCGATTCAGGAGATCTAACTATATAAATCACATAACAATTTACTGCTCATCTATATTTTGCGTATGCGGAAGCTTTTGCTATTCTAATTCGCCTTATATTTTTACAAAGTGCTGTCAATACAATATTTTCGAATTTATGCGTCTGAAAATTATCGTATCATCCGAATATACTTAATCGCAAAATATTATTTATGACAACTAACTTAATGCTGTCCACCTTACTCTAATCAATAAAAAATAATTGACAAATAGACTTAGGCCACTTTCAAAATAAGCGGCTCAGAAAAACCACAATAATGTAATACATTTTACATTTACATGTTCTCCTGTAAACACTTGAAGCACGTTTAATCAACACGTCTAAATATTCCTAATCGCACAATATTCTTTCTCACGACTAACTTAACTTTCCACACGTTACTATAGTTAGTAAAAAATAATTGTAAAATGAACCACTTTTTCAAAATAAACGACTTGTATAAAAGCACAATAATGTAATACATTTTACATTTACATGCTTTCCTGTAAACACTTGAAACACATTTAATCAACACGTCTAAATATTCCTAATTGCAAAATATTGTTTGTCACAACTAACTTGACATTCCACACGTTACTACAGATAGTGAAAAATAATTGTAAAACGGACCGCTTTGAAGACAAAGGGCTCATATAAGAGCACAATAATGTAATACATTTTACATTGACATGTTCTCCTGTAAACACTTGAAGCACGTTTAATCAACACGTCTAAATATTCCTAATCGCACAATATTCTTTCTCACGACTAACTTAACTTCCTACACGTTACTACAGTCAGTGAAAAATAATTGTAAAGCGGACCGTTTTGAAGACAAAGGGCTCATATAAGAGCACAATGATGTATCACATTTTACATTTACGTCCCTTCCCGCGGGCACTCGAGGCACGTTTAATCGGCACGTCACTTTTGGTCCGCTGGCAATGGCTGGAAAAACAAGTTGCGCCGCGGACACGGAGGCACAGTGTGAAACAGAAGATAAACGTGTAATAACACGAACGACAAACGACAACCGTCCTGCTTGCTCCATTGATTCATCGGGTTCTTCCTCGCGCGTTAACACGCAGCGAGGCAGCGCAGCGGATTTTACACTCGCCGCAACTGCCTGAAGCGCGTTTAATCGAGCGTCACATTTGGTTTATCGGCAAAGTGCGCTGATATAAATAAATAGAGACGTGATATTAAAGCGGGGAGGATGGTTATTATCCTTAAAATAAAGGTATCACTCTCTCTCTCTCTCTCTCTCTAAGTATCCAGTTGAGTCGGTTTAAAACCTTGATACAAGTTACCGATAAGAAGATCTATTTCCACGTTTGCTCGTATTGGTAAAGTGCGCGAGTACGCGTTGATGTAAATCAATTGAGACGTTGCATTAACCAGTTAACCGCGTTCGACGTTTATACACGTCAGTCCAGAACTTTGGTGACCTTTTATTAATCTTTTTAACGATGTATCGTTAATTTTTCTATCGGATGAAAGTGTAATGCTTGCTCATATTGTTTAGATTTTTTTGTTAAATATTTAATAGGAATATTTCGACGTGTATACTGGTTATTGGTTGATTCTAATCAGGCACGCCCTGAGGGATTTTTAAAACTAAATTTTGTAGCTAACTGGTCAAAGGAGGAAGGATTGAATTATCCTTAAAATAAAGATCACTTTCAGATCCAGTTAAAACGTTGTAAAATCTTGATACAAGTTATTAATAATAATGTACTGGTAAAGTGCGCAAAAACGCGCTGATATAAATAAATAGAGACATGATATTAAGATGGAAAGGATTGAATTATCCTTAAAATAAAGATCACTTTCAGATCCAGTTAAAACGTTTTGAAATCTTTTTGATGTAAGTTATTGATAATACGATTGATTTATGATTGTGAGATATTTCTTCCCTCGTTTAATAAACTCAAATTTATTATTGTCTTTGATATACGAGCTTGTATATGATGCTCGGTTTCAGCAACGTTTCGATCACTTAGTGTGGTTCTTTTCAAGCTATATTTCGATTACAAAGAATATGTGCAATGTTTAAATCGGTATTACAGGAATCAAACGATAAAAATAAGTATCTCAAATTTACAATGAAATAATAGTAAACGCCTCTTAAGTTAATGACAAGAATTACTTGAACTATCAAAATTAACCGACATATGCCTCAAAAAAAGTACAATAAGAAATAGACTACTTTTTAGTCTTTTTCATTTTCAAGCTGCTATAGTAGCACAATACAAAATATATTCTTCTTTTAGAAAAATACTATATTACAACACGACTCTTCCCATATTACTATATCACGACTATATTACAACCATGTTACAAAAATACAATATTACAACATGATCCATCATTTGTCGAGTACAAATCGACCCAAGCTTCCTTCACGCGTATTTCCATGTCCACGTGTACATGCTTTTCCTCCAGCAAAGAATCCATATATTATACAAAATATCGAGCATCGACCAAGAAGAAAGATTTAACACTAAACCCATCAGCCACTTTCCAGGCGCACTTCGATGTACTAAATACGTCCTTCGCCACTTCCTTTCCACTGACGTGGTATCTCGCGAGGAGGATGCAGTTCCTCCAAGCTCACGGACGCGTTTCCACGTCACGTGGTATTTTCTCGAGGTCGACAAACATGCCTCCTTAGAAAATCGCATCGAGCTCCTGGCGCTCCTTTTCTCCCCCCAAAAAATATCGACATTCCCCGAGGAAGGTTTGGAAAAGTTTCAAAGGTCGCTTATCGACACTTTGGCCCGGCCTTTCCGTTATTACCGAAATACCAAGGATTCCGGATGCCCCGCGGCCAATAAACCTTCGAGATTACGGAGGGCGCCGTAACCCGTTAAGATCCTCGGCCCGTTCGAATTTCCTCGCGTCACCCAGAGGCCGATAAATCACATCCCGGTTTTATTACGGCGATGTAAAACTTCCTGGGGGATATCGATTCGAGAGGGAGCGGGAATAATCTCGGAGTATTTCGATGCTCTGTAACCTCTTGGCCACGGCTGGATTATCCGCGGCGCTGTGACTCCGTGTAGAGGTTTTTTTTTAATTAAATTCACCCTTTTGCGAATCGAGTAGTTTTACATGTATATTGCGTTTGGAGAACATCGAGTAATGTTAATTATATAGTGGGAAATAGACATTTTTGTGATATTTTGTAGATTAATATAATTACAAGGATTGCGTGAGATAGAGGTGTGTGTGAAAACTGTGCACGGATAATTCAGTAGTTCGATGATAGTAATAATTCAAAGAGAACTGTTCATAGACCAGTTTATACGTACGTATGTATATAGTATGTCCCAAAATTCACGTAAGAAGTCATTTTGGTATAAAACACAGGTTTGTAATTGAAAATCGTAAATTTGTAATCGATTCATAAAGTTCACAGTTCGTTTTCAAACCTTGCGCGAATTTTGGGACATATCATATGAGAGTAATGTATATTTTGGTGTCCAAAAGTTTGTTCCCTTAATTCGCGCAAGATTTGAAAATCTCATCAAAAGAGTGCCATCAAAGCCGCGGCCGCCATTTACCCGATTCAATACATAACCCTGCACTGTAAACTTTATAAATCGATTAAAAAAGTACAATTTTTAAATATAAACCTATACTTTCTTTCAAAATTATTTCTGCCTCTCTCTCTCTCTCTCTCTCTCTCTCTCTCTCTAGTAGTAAGTAAGTAAAGTAATTTTGATAGAAAGTACAGGTTTATAATTAAAAATCGTACATTCTTAATCGCTGTATAACTATATATACTACATAAACTCTCAAAAAATACTAAAGTACATAAACCATATATACCATATACTATATAAGAATATAACTCAGAATCGCAGTAAACCACGAACGTAATTCGGCATTGCTCGACGAGGCTCTCAGGAGGAGAAGCAAAGCGTCTCGAACAAACGATATTCCTCTAATATCGATCCCGACACCAGCGAATGGAGTCCCCAGACGGCGCGTTATTTTCGTGGCAAGGAAAACGACACCGGTGGACGCCGGTTTATTATCATTTTATTCGAATGCCCCGCGCCGCCCGACGTTATACCCCATAACCTCCCGCCGCTTTTCCCTGCACCTTTTCCTGTGCCATCGCCGACTTACCGCGGCTGCCGAGTCGTAATCCTCCGCCCCCTCTACTCCCCCCGCCCCTCTCTACGCCCCTCCCCCTCCCCGCTAAGCCCCTCCCCCCACCACATCCCGCGTAACGGCTGTACGCACGACAGGGACGTTAAAATTTAAGGTTTCCGCCGACACGTTGCGACCCATAAATTTCCGCGCTCGAAGTCGCCGGTTTTTCTTCGGCCGCCACCCTCCGCCCCGACAAATTACGCCGCTCAGGAGGACGAGGGCCGCGGAAAAGCGACGCCGGTTCTGCGCCTCCCTCCCCCCCCCCGCCCCTCCTCTCTCGCCTTTTTGCGAGAAACAAGCGGACATTTTGTTCCCTCTGCCTTGCGCGTCGCGATGCACAGGGTTGTTGGATGAGTTCGCGGAAGGGGGAGAGGAATTTATGGTCGGAAGGATGAGTTCGAGAGAGTTTAGGGTTGAGTGATTTTGGGATGAAAGGTTGGAGAGTTTTTGGGCTGGATTTGATCAGTTTGTTGTGCGATATGGTAGGTTTGATCTCGATTATCTTGATGGTGGGTTTAGGAATTTCTTTGCTCTCGGTGAATTGAGCGATGGTTCTTTAGGATCTTCTATGTTGGACTTTTCTTCGGATTCTTTGGAAGGTTAATATGGAAGGTTTTGAAGATTATCAGACCAGGATGACTCGAGGATCTTGTATGTTGAGTGATGATTGTTGATGTGGTGATGCAGTTTCTTAGATTAGTAGAGTTTAAGACTTTGAAAGTTAGGAAACGCTTCTAATGTTGCGGACAAGTCTTATTCGAATATATTTTAATTGCGTTGTTTGAGAATGCCGCGCCCACTGTGCACGCAGCTTTTTGAAATCCAAATCTTTATTTAAAATATTGTAAGAAGATATTGAAGTTTTAGTTGGGTTTCTTGTGAAACGTGAAATATTAAAATGACGTCGAAGTTTTGGTTCTACTCTTGACGAATACGTGGCACTCCGCGACTACATAATTAAATTTGCTACTAATAATACTATAGATATAAATATAATGATACTTTAATAAACTATAAATGAACTATAATAAAACTACATAATTATTTAAGTTATGGAGAAATCTACTACTTATTTTGTAATTAAAACAATACTCTCCTGAGACGGATAAAGTCGCTGTTGGAAAGTATTAGAATAAAGCAAGATTTTTATGTAAAATGTCATGCGATGATTGATGAAGATTTATGTAGAAGTTATTTAAGTAGAAAGTACTTTTTCTGCAAATTACAATGTGATAGTTGTAGGTTTATCTTGTTCCTGACATGTTACATTACATTTGCAGTTCGAAGCTTCATGAGAAACGCATTATTACATTTCTCTTATCCTCGAAATATAACGCTTATTAATTAATGTAAACCAAATTAATTAATCATTGTAAAATTGGCAAATCACTATTATAAAATATGCTGTACAGAATGCAAATATTAATATGGCTGTTGCATTGAATTTTTCTGATACTCGTTAAACAGTGCAATAAAGAAGTTGAAAATGGAGGAGGTCTTTTATGTTAGAGGAACATTCTTAGCCTCTTTCAGACACGTGCTGCCATCTAGCGAATTTTCACTCGATTCTCCTCTTTACTTTCTTCAACTACTTCACCATAGACTGGTACACAAGATAGACATCCCATCTAGTGATATTTTGTTTTCCGTGTTTTAAAATTCCGATAACATCAAAAAACCAGATATTTTGCTGTGCCCTCCACGATTGATAATGGTGTATTTTATATAACTACAATGTTTCGAAATTTTATATTTATTATGTGATTTGTAATGTGTAAATTAGATTATATATAATTGCATTAATATAAAAATTTCTTATACTCTTCGTGAAAAGTGTTAATTCTAAGAAAACTATATTTCATATAATGTAATATATCGTGTAACAAAGCATATTCGAGAAGTAGATAAACAACTTTCAGGAATGTTTCACTCACGTAAAGAATAATAAAGTAGTCACATATATCCAAACAAATTTGTTTTCGAGTCATAAATAACTTCTGTACAAAGTAGATTTATACCGGAGACAGTTGTACAATCATTCATTTACCTATTATTATTTGGCATTGCATATTATACGAAACAAACGTTTTACCACATCAGTTTGCAAGTTCTAGACATGCACAGCTGATCACAAGTGAATAGCATAATTGTTTATCGACTTTTTATTGTTGACAACCGTAGGTAACTCATTGCTAACACAAAAAATGCGGCAGATAAGTAATGCTGTTCTATCATAGGTAATAAATCTTCAGCAAATAAAGTAGTAAGGCGATATTACCAACGAAAGTTACTATAAAATCATTGAGTGAGTACAAAATACATGTAACCAAAATGTCTGCAAGAGGCGCTAATAAAGTGCCGTAGCTTGATCATCCAGCGCCCGCACTAATACCACAACTTTTGCTTTTTTTTTTTTTCGAAGTATAGACGATTTTCACAGAACCCAGGAAAAACGTGAGTCGCGCATTTATACGATTTATTATCCGGATAAGTGGTAATTTGGTCAACGTTTTTAATAACAATACTGTCAAGTTGTTATTATCAAAGCTGGATAGCTATATTGACATAAGAGCGAATAATGTTTATTCGAATAAAGTCACTTGAACGGATAATGAATACAAAAATTGCGGTGTAATAAAGGAAAAGATGTTGCTCCTGGTTTCATTTCAAACTTGGAAGGAATTTAACAGACATTCGAGTTCCTCTGACTATACATTGATCTTTTTAAAGAACTTCTTTAAGTTTGTTCAACGTGAAAATAGAATATAAGTCAACACATAATTTTCGATAATGAAGAAATGTTCAGAATGTAGCACATAAAACCGTGCTTTTTATCTATGGCGAAATGACACTGAACAGAATATTATAAGACTTTCATACAAAGTGTTTTTATTTTTCAATTCTCACGAAAAATAATGCGAAAGGGAATGACACTTTCCAATTCAATTGGTAGTTCACAAAATAAGGTAGAATAATGAATCCTGGTCGGTACTGTCAACAGTTTATTTCTCTCTTTTTCACTGTATTATTGGAATGTTAAACAAAAACTCTTGTTCCCTAACCATACACAAGACTCTGCACCAAAATCCTCGATCCGTTTCTCGACGTGTACTAAATGTATCAAAAATTTCGCGGTTCACGTTTTACAAGGTCTTCTACTTGGCTTAACCGTAATTAAAAATATCATTATCGTCCGAAACTTTGAGCAATCGATGGGACGAATCTTATTTTCGTTTGCGCCGTGCAATTTTCCAAAAGTGTCGGACAGTGGGCGAAACTGCTTTCTCCCATTTTCTCTTTTTTCTTTTTTATTAACAAAAGTACACAATCTTTTTCCTCTCCTTTTGTGAAATGTCCGTCGTGCAGAACAACGTTATCCAGTCTCCAGAATACAATGTTTACAGAGACGTTAATACAGTCAATTCGGAATACAGTGAATAATACATGCTTAAATGTTCGAAAACCCTTAGTCTTAACATTTTATACGCCAGTCTGGTAATATAACGTGAGATTCAACTATTTCTATAGAAGCCATTTAATCGCCAAGTCGATCAACTCCTCGAAACGAAAAGATAGGGAAAACAGGATTGATGTATTATATATCGATTAAAAAATTTTTTTTAAGTTATTAATATCGTTGCATAAAGCAATTGATTGCCTAAATTCTTCTAAATATTTAAATTCTTAAGTGTATAGTTAATCTCATTGACTTCTAACAAAAATCTTTTATCGTTTAGATGTTATAAAAATGTAAGTTATTTAGAAATATCAATCCTAATTCTTAGAGAAATTAATTTTACGTACAAAAGATTAATATTAACGAAGTGCTGAGGCGCTACAATTTTAAACAGTTTTAAAAGTGGAGTTAATCGCTTTGGATCGTTAACGGTTCATTCGTATGCACGTTTTGAAGGTTTTTAACCGTTTGAGTGCCACACAGAAAATTTACTCTGTCATAATCCTCGAAATTTGAATCAGCTTCGCTAAATCATTTTTTTTCTTTACGAAGAATTACAAGTCTTACGATATACGAGTTATATTTTTGCGAAGATCACTCTCAAACAACGAGCGACGAAGTCGAGTGAAAAAACAAAGCAAAGAGCGCGCTGCTTGGAAATTTTGCAAGAGTTTGCATTTCCAGCCATGGCACTTAAATGATTAACGTATCTCCTTTGTTTTTCAAATCTCAATCTCCCATAGGCAGGTAATACAAACATCGACCCTCAGCCAACGTTTAACCGGCGTACAATGCGTTAAGCTTTCGATTCTTCGTGAACCGTTTTTAGAAATTCCTTCGAACGCAAAGATTTGTCCGACGTTACAACAGATCGCGACTGACATCGATTATATAGATCGTAGTTCGATTACATTGGATAAGTCGCATGCTTAGGTAGCTTCTATGCCGTCTAAGGTCGCTATCAGCTGAACAAGTGGATACAATTTCGTTTTATTTTCGGCCTGAACGTCTGTACGGATCCATCGACGGTTGGTCTGGATTCCAACGCGTCGATCACAAGATGGCGCGTCCAATCACAAGATGGAGCGTTCAATCGCAACATGGTGGCTATAAAAATAACGGATCTACGTGTTTCGAGGGTCTCTTTACATAACTGTACATAATCATTGTGCCCGCTCGCATAACCGGTTGGTTATGCCTTTTCTGCATAATCATTTCCACGAATAAGCAACGATGGATGGTTAATACTGCATTCCTTTCGGTGTGTGTATGTGTGTTTCAGCGCACGAAGCTCTCTACGCTTTTAGGTTTACACGATTATCTCGAGGGTTATTGGGTTGACGAGTATATATTACGTGGACTTTTCCTCCTCTTCCTCTTCTTTTTTTTTTTTTTTTACATCTTTTAATGCGTTATACGCTCGTATAAATCCATATCAGGCGTTCCTATTGAACGACTTAAACGCGAGTGTACGCGATGTCGCATAGGTACGAGGAATTTGATTGACATTTTTTCTCTCCCCCTCTCTCTCTTTTTTTCTTTTTCTATCGATTAAATAATGTAAATTCCATTAGGATACGTATAATGCTTATAAGTCCGTTCGATTATTGCACATATTGTCGGTTTAAATAACATTTGATTATAACCATTCGGCTATCGTTTTCTCGCTGTTGCTTATCTTTGTGGACAATAATCTTTCACCTAAGGCGCAGAAAAATAAGAAAACGGGATTTCTCTCGTAATGAAAATCCACGTATATCGTATATATATTAAATTCAATCCACAGAATACTGCGTTTGTAAGACAGTTTCAAAACACTTTTTCCCCCTTATCACAGATAACGAACTGCAGAATTGCGCGTAACAATGTACTCGATGCGAAGGATTGAAATGTATTTCGACTAACAGTATTTCAGATAGTGCCGATTGACGATTAACAGATCTTTAACTTATATTGCAATGCATAAATGTAATATCTGCAAAACCAGTTTTAATATAAATGTTTTGAGTGCAGCTTTTTGGGCCGCATAAATGCAACGACGCCGATCGATTCTCTTTTCTGGACAAAATCACACCGAAATTCTTTCGAGCTGCGAAGCTCTTCGCGAAAGCTCGAATATTTTTCGTCGACGAAAAATTCATCCCTGGCTTTTTTTCCATTCAATAATCAATGATAGTCCAAACCGTAATAATCATTATGGTAGCACGAATGATTAAAATTGGGAAACATTACCTTTGTAGTTAGAAGTTAATGAGAAAAGAAAGGTGGCGTTTTAATGGTATCAAAAGAACATTCTTTTCTACATTAGGAATATAAAGCGTAGTATTAGTTAAATATATCGGTGTTTTGAAAAACGTGGTAAATTTTGAGGTATATACAAAATTATATGTACACTGGCTGTATCATACACGATTATCCACTAGTTAATCACCATTTATATCTTCATTATATTATCAAGGTAATTTACAATTTATGCTTGGATGATTATAGAAATTAGAGACGGTACTATACAGCCGATACTATGGTAGGACTATTAAAACGTAAATATTTAATACGAACAACTCATATTATCTTTATATTATGGTAAATTCAACAATATTACTTTACAGAGATAAAATATGGATAAAGCATCTGCCTTTTTACACAAACGTGATAACAAAGATATAAATGATGTATCTAAATATATATAGGTATATGGCAAGATAATAATAATATATGCGTATACGTATATATGTGCGTGTATATATATGTATACACATATATCAGTAACCTGTACATACGTACCATCATTGCAAACGTGGATAATATGTTACACTATCCTGTACATCTATACTCAATAGAAGATATCGTTTTTACACTCTATTCTACAATCCAACTCTATAAACCGTATGCAGTTTCGAGGAATTACATGCACACTGGTGTACTTCCAAAGAAGAAAAATGCAATTGCACCGATGCTCTTGTATTAGTAATTTTTACCACCTCAAGGAGCACGCATCAGTAATATCAATGTCCAATTTTAAAAGATTACATCTTGGATGGAATGTTCTCATTGGAGTCTTATCGTTTTACAAATTTTCCCGACAGGAAAACCATGTGGCAAGATTTACATAGGAATAATGCCAACCTCTAACAGGGATCACTTAATGCAATATCATAGCGTCAGTATGCTTATTGCATTGAAGTATCCTAAGCTCGTAAAAAACCGATAGCAAAACGAGTTTCACTAATACTGAATGTTCAGTTTCTAACGCTTACCCTTTTATACACGTCGTTCCATAATACTACGTCTGAAATCATTCCGGCACAATTCGACGAATGTTCGTGTCCTTAGAGCTAGAAAAATTAGGAATATAAATATGTTCAGGTTCCTTTTTCTTCTCAGATCTTACGATTAACTATAAAGAGATCAAATTAGTAGCATGAGATTCGGCTGTTTTAAATACAGCAGGTTGCTCTGCTCGCCTCAGGCTGTAAAGTCAAATGGTTAATGCGTAAGCCTTTATAAAGCTGTGCTCTCTATCGGCGAAGTAGGACGATTCGGCGTGCAGCACCTTTCAGGTGTACGACACAGGTCCGGCGTGTGTGCGCCATCCCTTAATTGACCAAAATCGAGCTCCGCAAAGAAATCGCTCTTCATGGTACCAAGAGCGCTGTCGGTGCCAAAGCTGTCCTGCCTGCACAAATCGACATTCTTGTAACATCCAGCGTAATCCGCCAAGGAGTTCGGTAATAATTTAAAGCCACTGTCGTAAGTACAATTTGTGGCGATCAATGGCATTTTGCAATTTTGCAATTCAAGATTCGTAACCTCCTCATCGGACTTGGCACGACCTTGTTTATTATTGGCATTCACGTTTATGTCGTTTTGTATACTGTACACGAGGAACTCGTCATTCTTCGTCATACTGGAATTCGAATAAAGGCTGTCCGTACGACTGACTGTGCTATTTTGCCTCTTAAAATCATGATCCTTATGTGGGTTATCCTTTCGTAAAGCATCGAAAGCCGAATAATCTTTGTGCACCTTCGGTTTTGATTTATTCTCACGATCCAACACCGTTAAACTTCCTTGTCTGAATAGAATTTTATTGCTGGAGGGCTTGTATTCCCTGACAAACGATGATTTGTCCTCGAGATTCCCATTCTCCCCTAATTCTTGATAATCCTCCGACTTGGACTTAGTGGAGTTTTGCGTTGAGGAGCAACTTGCATCCAACGACAGAGCTTTGTTTTGCGAGAAAGCGTTCTTTGGTGACTCCTTTGTTGGCGATATCTTCGTCCTACGTAGATAAGAACTCGTCGAGGATCTTGCAGAATCTCCGCTTCCCTTCTGTAACTCAGCGTCGTTCTGTACCTTGCTCGATCTACTCTCCTTCTCACTGAGGCTCTTTCCGATTTGCCTTAGGTACGAAGTCACGGTGTTGGCGTCCGGCAGCTTGAACTTATTCTCCAGCTTACCTTTCGGACGTGCCACTACCTGTTCAGCAAACTTCTCCGTGCAATTATTGTTGTTCAGTTTGTAGGAACACTTATCATCCACACTGCACTCCCGAGGCGTCAGAGGGAAGGGACTCGAGCTGCCAACATACTTGATCTTCTCTATCGTTGGCGTGCGATTCACGTTGCACTCCGCACGATCTATTATCCTCGGATACTCCTGCTTCGAGTAAACGCTCGAAAACTCCCCATCCTTCGACTTCTGCCGCATGAATCTCCCGCCAAATCCGCTGTTCTCAGGCGACATCACGATCTCAGGCTTCTCTCGATCCACCATTGGCTCTTTGCACCTCTGTCTTGAATACCGACCATTGGTACTGTCGTTGCTCTTCTGTCTCGTGTACCTGCCCCTTGCTTCTGTTACCTGCAGAGTATCGCTGCTCTCGACAGGCTGCACCTCTCGTTCCAGCGTGCTATCGTCGCAAGCTCGCTTCTTCTCCTGGTGCACCTGAACCTCCTTAATGGGTTTCAGCTGGGGCGCCAAGGTTTCCGGGGTCGTCGACTCGCTACTGCTGGGACTCGGTCCTGTATAGTGCCTTATGTCGAATTCCAGCTCAGTCGGTAATTCAGTGCCCAATGACAGGTGCATCGCCAAACCCTCGAGCCAGACCTGCATAACCTCAAAAGGCGGCCTCTTGTCCGGATTGAGATCGCAGCAGAGGAAGGCGATCATATAGAATGTCTCTGGACAGTTCGAGCAAAATTTCTCCTTGAAGACGTTCTGATTGAGGCCGAAATCGGAGGATCGTGGCAAGTAATCCGGATCAGCCTGGACACGGCCTATGATTTCGCAGACAACAATGCCAAAGCTGAATATGTCGACCTTCTCGTCATACTTGTTGCCCTTCATCATCTCAGGTGCCATCCAATAAGGGTTACCTACTACCGTATAACGCTTCTTCCGTTCCTTCTTCGAGGTCTTTGCCTCCCCGTCGGAGTGTCTGTTGTACTTACGGCTGTCAGGGGAATTGCCATTCTGGATTATCCTGGCGAGGCCGAAATCCGCCACGACCACGGTTTTATCCTCGCGGACGAGGCAGTTGTGTGAGTTCAGGTCCCTGTGGATGATGTTCATGGAGTGCAGGTATGCCATGCCGGCGGCAATGTCCTTGGCGAAGGAGGTGCGCTGTGCCCAGGGCAGGATCTCATTTGTGTCGTGGAGCAGAGCCCTTAGGGTGCCACCTGCTATATACTCGGTGACCAAAAGGAGCTTCTTGTCCTTGTAGAGGACGCCGATGAATCGGAGAACATTGTGGTGATGCAAGGATCTTAATACGGCGACCTGTTTTTTTTCCCAAGAAAAAGACGTAAAGCAACATGCAGATACTCGTGGGTTGGACAAGATAGTTCCAGTTTATTTAATTATTTTTGGTGATTAGAGAGATTAGAGAAATTAGATGTACTCTGTAGCTGCCGTATAATAGAAAATTCACAGTGTGAGGATTAATTTAGCATGGCATTGAATATTACCTCTTTCAAAAAATTCTTCTGGGCATCTTCGTCTACTCTGTACAGCTCTTTGAGCACCATCACTTCGTTTGTATCCCTATGGGTGACCTTGAATACTTGCCCAAAGAATCCTTTTCCAAGAAGTTCGCCCTTTACCAAATCACTGGCCCTGAATATTCGCTGATTTTTCGGTTCCACGCGGAAGGAACGTGTTCTGCTGAGATCGCATGTTGAATTTGTCGCAGATGACCTGTAATGAATATTCACACCATTGAAGGCTGCTTTATCGATCTGACATAACATTTGATTATATAATGTTACAAGATATTTGCACATGTATCGTGTGCATCGTATAACTACAAAATGTGATCCTTAATGGCATGTCGGATCAGCAAAAAGAATATTATATTTCTTTTACAAATACTGAAATATGTTTGTGTACATATGTAATATTTCCCAAGCTGTGTAATAAAATTAATGGATGTAATTAGCAGCTCAAAGATAATAAAATATCCTTAGTAAGAGTGGATAGCTTACAACGTGGCATAATAAATTAATTTTCATGCTGAGGCAAGGTAAGTGATGTTAATATAAATTACCATAGTTGATATTATCTTTCTCAAAAATTTTGGCAATTGTATTGACGATGTGAACTGTTAAATAACGTTAAAAGCATTATTGCAGGATAATTTTCATAGACATATGAAATTAAATTTCAAATCTTTTCATATGTTTGTTTAGCCAATTATACAGAATACATACCCATCCAAAAGTCTTGACATAGAGCTGCTACGTTCTTTGTGCATGGGATCTCTGGTTCTCTTTAACTGTCTACTACGTGTTCCGCTGATATAACCTTCGTCTCTTCGCTTGAACAACCTTTCCTTACTTTCAGGACTAGTTCTGGGGCTGCCAACGGATGTTAACATTACCGGAGGCGACGATGTATAAGTAGGCCGCCTGGATACTGCGTCTGGATCGTGCTCAATTGTTAACTAAAGAGAAAATAGTTATTCAGTTATTAGAACTAAAGCTGCAATCACATAAGGAGTATATTTTAATCTGCGACTGTAGACTTGTTTGTATAAAATAGTGGAATCACTTTTGCATAATATTTCAAGCCCTTAAATAATTATGCGTATAAAATTCTAAAAACTTATTTAATTATTGCAATACCAAAAACTTATTTTATTGCAACATATTAAGCAGTATCATGAGAATAATTTCTTCTCTTTGGAACCTTTTTGGAAATAGCATAAATATTACCTGTAGAACTGTATCGGAGGACTGAATAAGGTTTTCGATGTTTTCTATCGGTTGATCTTTAACAGGTGTCCCATTTACTTCAAGAATTCGATCGCCAATGTGTAAGGATATAAGATCACTGGACATATTCAATCTGAAAAATTTTCATCTATGATGCTTCTGTTTTTTACAAAAAATTAGTATGGATACATGCAGAGGAGAGCATGCATCTCATTTCTTCTCTTGCGGATAGATTGTGTACGAAATGCTGTAAGACAGTTTAATGCACAGCAGAGGATTAAAAACAATAAAGCCCTTTTAGGTTGAAAACACTTTTGTAGAAGATGTACTTACAATGGTAAACTGTAAAGCTCAGAAAACATTTATTAAACCTATGTTTTTAACGCGACAATATCAAATGTAGGAAAGCTTCTAATGAAACTGGTTATAGCATAACAAGGACAATATATAAGAAGAGGAAGCACAAAGTCTAATGGCTTCTATTACCAGATAATTAGATACATGCTTGCAGCCAATTGTGAAGATTATATAGTTTTAAAGTAAGAAATTATAGAACTAAGAACACATTGCAAATATGCAAAAACTAATGTAAGATGGAGTTATTAAGATTTATAGGCTCAAGGTAAAGTGAGTTATTATGCCATTAGGAAGAATGCTATTCGTATACTAAACATGAACACTTCTACACATTATGCTTCGCATGCTGTAGACTCAGCGGAATGAGTGTTGCGGCTTTCTCAAAATAATGGTATTTTTATTACACATCACAACGCATTATGTGCGCATACGTTTTACACGTTGTGTGCTTTTTTATAGTTGGCACTAAAAATGCGCAGGTATTTGATAAGGAATGCAATATTTAGTGCATATTATTTATTTGTTATGCAGTACCTATGATTAGAGAAGTGGCAGCATAGCCTAAATAGAACCTCCATCACAGAGGCCAGCAGCTTACTGATCTTTCCACGAACATTTCTCATTAACCTGTATTTTAGTTTAGAGTTATTAGAGGCTTGTACGCGTACCGATACTTAAATAATGGCGGAATCTGCATGCGCTGCTAAATACTTCAGGGAAGCAGTTATCTTGCTTGTAACCGATTAATTATTTATGACCAATCGGAAATTAACATTTTTCTTATGGATTACATAAGATTTATGTATCGAACGCTTTCGAGAGTTGTTAGTCGGTTACCAGTTAACTGTTACATTATCAGGAATGTTGATATGAGGATCAATATTTTTAGAAATTTTTACCCGCTATGAGAAACAATCATATCCATATAATAACTAATGCCTATTGGATATATGATAGTGTAAATATTTGTAGGAAGTAAATACGGAGTAGCACTACTCATAAAGAGGATGCTTATCAAATAATGATGACAATAAGAGATATGGTTTTTACGCAGCTTGTATACATACTCAGAAATACGTAGCAAAGCATCACCGCTGCGAGGAGTGGGCGCGGTGTCAAGGGCAAGCTTAATTCCTCTCTGTTTGTCGGGATCAGTAGTACTAGGTGGAATTTCCACTAATCTGATACTGTGTGGCTTTCTGGCAAAAGGGTAATTAGCTGTCCTGCTGAGTGGCTGCATTTGCCTTTTGTAGCAGACTCCACAGTACAATTTGGATCGCTCGACCAGCGCATAGCTTTCTCCATCTCCAATGAAAGCACCGCAAGAGTTGCAGGCAAAGCATTCTGGATGAAATTTGTGATCTCCCGCCAGCATAACTGGCCCTGTGATAACATGGCCGCAACCTTGGCAGGCTTCTCCATATGCAGCCCAATAATCGTCTTTGCAGAACAACAAACCATCCTTCTCGAAGTACCACGAGGAAAGACCAGTATCACACGCGGAACACCTGCAACATGCGTGATAGGTTGTAAATGGAGTATCCTCTCAAGTATCGCCGATCATTGAGCAATCCTATTCTAATGCTTTTAGATATTTATGGTTTTGCCATTTTCCTAAAAAATAATGTGTCTATGTCACAGCGCTCTCACCGAAAGCAGTCTAAGTGCCATTCTTGATTTAATGCCTGTATGAATTCATCCTCGTCAATTACATTAAGACACCCGGCGCATGTCAAAGTTCCCGCATTCTCTCCACCTCCTGGATCTGTAAAATATGGTTCACATTTTCAATCACCTTATGAAAAACTATGTTGAGTCATATATATTTATCATATGAGAGGAATAAATATGGTCTGTTTCATCTTATCTTGCACAAATAGTCATAGCACAAATATGAATGTTTATCAAACTATATTTTTACAAGAAATACAGAAACATATATGGCTATGTTGCAGTATTAATTGTATTTCATATACTAACTGATACTCATCAGCTATAAATGCCTTATCCAAGTTTCACATACATATTTGACCATGTGACCTTTCTCATTCCGATCGCACCTGTTAACATTTAAACTATTGATCTTCTTTTTGACTTTTGAAGGTCACCGCTGCACGCAATTCCCCTTTTAAAACTAAATATACCGGATTTCTATATCGTCTTTAACTTTCAAAGGAGAAATCAACATACAATAATTCCTTAACGCAGTTTCCTATAAACACAGAGTTATTCTCCACAAAACAAAATATAGCCTCTAATTAACAACACCTGGACACCGTCAACATCGTTATATCCTTGAAACATGCTTTCAAAACATCCGTCAGGCGTCCTTTACTCGACTTTCCAAACGTCGAGCAATAAAACTTCCTTTTCAGCGCCAGTAATTCTTTACGTCAATTTTCCAGGGCAAGAAAGGAGCTTATTTAGGACCAGGAAGGAGAATCAAAGTGAAAAGCGGGTCGTACAAGCGACCAATGCCGGAAAGGAAGCGTGATTCACGGTTGACATTAGGCTGGCAGTAGGAGAGCAGTATCAACCAGCTGATAGGGGGCTCAGGATTGGCACGTACGCACCGCGTGTCGAGGCTTCTTCTGATCTCGAGGAAAGCATGTCGTGGATATTGGCCTTTTGGCGGAGCGTACTTAAGGAAAACACGGTGCAGCGCATAAATAAACGCGAGCGTGGGCCAGGAACGTGGGCCAAGGACGCCCACGCGACAGAACAGCGTCGAGCGCCGATGACGAAGGATCGGGCCAACGATTTTCCACGAGGTTAAACACAGGATGAAACTCGTCCTCCACTGTCGTACACCGTTTTTCCTATGCACAGAACTCTCGATTTTCGCAAAAAGGACCTACCGTTTGGCGAAACCTCATCCATCACGGCATCTAGGATTGACACACTCCCACTCCGCGGTTTGGCCGCTGGATATGAGGAACACAGAGAGTTGAACCGAAGGCTGAACCAGAATGGAGCGCTCTGGCGGCAAAGTTTGAATCTGCGGAACTACTCGTGTTCATGTAATTTTATAAATGTGTTTGTGATGTATTCGATTACATTGTAGAAATCAGTTAATTAATGTCATAGGGAGTGAAAGAGGTAAAAGATATTACCTGTTACGGTCAATGAAGTTTCTAAACATACTTTAGATCGTCAATTTTTTGTGAGTTTTATTCACTTTAACGCGCTGTAATAGGTAATATTTTTCACTTCTTTTATTTTCGATGACATTAATTAATTAATTTTCATGTTTTTTTTTAAATTGATGAAAATTTATATAATGTCGGTAAAATAGTAAGAATGTAGAAAATGTTGGAAATTTCAACTATGTACGAGTATTTTATTACGGACAAAAGTGTATAAAATAGAAATATGATATTACGGGCATTCCTCTTCTGTGTTTCCTAATTCTGATAATGCAAATAATAAGACGTTTTATTATGCTCTCTATGATATAAAATGATGAATTTACGAATTAGATGGTGACTAACCGAAAACATTTCCTGGAACTCGATCGATTGATGTTGTTACGAAGTTTTTATGCTCTTTTCAGGCATGTAAATGTGTGTAACACACAATGTACGTACCACAGAGAAAAATATGTCGAGAAGATATCAAAAATTTAAACGCAGATGATCTACGTGAAAGTCTGAAGCTTCATTTATTACCTTTACGATAGCGTTCCCATTATCATTCCCTTTGCCAATAGTTCTGCATAACTATAATCTGCTATAAGTCTTGAATTTTTGTGGAATATCATTCAAATATTATGCTTTGTATATTTAGGTATGAACGAAACCGTGTAAAATAACCATCTGACACTAAATGCTGCCTGTAGGATCAGCAGGATTGAATTACGGTACCTGTCCCTGTCACACGATGAGAAAAGATTTAAGCGGCGCGGTAGGTCCGTGTTACACGAGTGTAAAACTTGCAAGAGAGTATAGTACACTCTGAATCATTAATTTGTTCCGCGATTTCTGAAGGAGAGCAAGGATAAGCTAGAATACGATTGTAGAGGTACAAAGCGGCAGGAACCGATTAGACCTGATTTATCGACTCTACGATCGACATGCGCACGATTTACAAACTGCACAAGATCTTATAATCATGATCGGTGTAATATATATCGATATATTTAGTTGTATTATTCATACGAACAGGCGAATATAATATTACGAAACCTAATATAACTTATTGCAAGTATAAGGAGATGGAAAAAAAAGGGTGTTAGCTTTAATAATTGAAAAAATATCCTTCAAGAAGAAACTTTTGCATCCAACAATAAGTGAAACTTTGCACGGACAAGAACTATTTTGCGTTTGAACAATTGCTGAAGCAACTAATGCTACGAAGTCATACGAAAGAACCACTTGGGTAGCTTAACCGTTATTACAGGAAATAAATTGTTAAAGGAGGAAATAAAAGGCTTCGTAGTGGGACATTAATAGTTTTTCCTCTTACACCAAAATTCATTACTTACGACAAGCTTTATTTCTTCCTTAAATTTATCGGGGAGCGCAAAAAATTGCAGAATGCAAGCGCCCCTAATCTTTACATATTCTGTCGCCGTGCGCTCGTGTTCGCTCATTATATCTACATATCTCGGCATTATACATACATATATATATATAATTATTTATTTATTTATTCACATGTTTATATAAATGTAAACAAATGGTTCCTGGGTGGACTCGCTGGGACATTTTTAGCCAACGCCTCGGTGCCAAGTGCTCCGCGAGAATGTAATGGAAGCTCGTCTAAATAAAAATGATTCCAGCGAGTCGAAAGTTCGGTGCTCCGAGGCTGCGACAATCCTTTCGCTACTTTTTCTTTTCCAAGCAATCGTTGTGGACGAAGATTTGCTACGGCAGTTCTCTTTGACTCATTAACCCGTTAACAGTTTATCTCTTGACAGTCATGACAGCTCGACTTCATTCGAGAATGCACGACAAAACACGTTTCTTTTTTGCATTTTTCATTACATGCCGAAGTGTTTTCCAACATAAATAAACTAGAGATTTATTAGAGCAGAATCTGTAATTTTACACTGTGAAAGGGTTAATCTAGAAGCTACGCTTTGGAGATACACAAAACTGCACAACGATCACTGTCTAGAATATGTCTGCTGAACGATCTTAGACATGAAGTAAAAAGCGTACATAATGTCTGAAATGATGAAGAAAACAAGTTGGTTCCTTGAAAATGCTTAAGGAACATTAATTTACAGATACCTCTAACGATTAGAACAAAATTCTCTAGATCGCAGTTATATCTGTAATTCATCAAAAGCGTTGATAACTTGTAAGAAATTTGCCAAATTCGATTATGAATTAACAATAAACGGATCAAACAAGGTGTCTTTCGAACTATCTTCTTGCTCGAAATGATGTGTATAATATATAGTTAACGTGGTCTTAACGAGCGTATAATCCAAGACATATCTCAAATAATTTGCGCATATCTCGAAGTTTCTGCGCAAGTAATCGCAATATTTGATTACATTCGCTAATCGCGCAGACAAGCCACGATATCTTGAGTAGCGAAGGGATTGGCATCGAGCGCAGCGTGGGCTACCACCCTCCCTGCCCTTCTCTCCACCCCTTTCTCCCTCCCCACAATTCTTCTCGATCGTATCTCCGCGGTGAAAGCGCGGTAAAGCGGTGAGAAATACAGTCGCCGCCATTCGGATGGAAACAAAAAACAAATGCGGGGACAGACTGCTCGTCCGTGTAACCTAATTCAATTCCTTTGTATTTAGTTCGTTAATCGATTAGTTAATATTACAATTTATTAACAATTTGCGCTATTTATTCATTTAACCTTCGGTGTTATCGCAGCGTTACAGTTTAGCGGTGTCATCTTTATGGTACAATATTTATTTTCACTATTTATATGTATATTAGTAATATATGTATATGTATATATATGTGTGTGTGTATATATATACATATATGTTCGTAGTATTTGTAATATGTATAGGTATGTATGTTTAAACGTACTTATTAGATGTGCAAATTACTTCGCCGCCCCATTTGGAAGAACTGAATATTCATTTGCGGATAAATGGAGTCAATTTGAATTCCCAGAATATTAATCGTCGTCTTCCATGATTTTGCCTTTTAATTTTCGCGCGCTGGACGAACTGTCGGAACAAATATGGCGTCGGTGCTGTAATGTTTCCAAATAAGGGCGCCAAATTAATTTCGCACTTGACATATTCGTATTTGCACATTATGCGTACGTTCGTGTTAACGTAACGCGCTTCATATTACGCTAATTATCTCTCTCTCTCTTTCTCCGTCTTTTACACATCCATACACACCTCCTCTTTCACCCACGCTCGCTTGAGAAAAAAATAATGAAGTGGCTTATGTTTAACGAATGTTTACGTCCACGTGCTAGTATCCTCGCGTCAACAGTGCCAACTGCCATCCCACTGATAATTTGCGCACGTAAATGGTGAAAAATATGGCGTGCACGACATTTGTTGTGCTATATAATGATTTGCTAATTTAGGCAGGAAGTAGAGTTAAAGGTAAGTATTTTTAATATAATGACATTGTAGGAGTAGGTTCTCTTTTAGATAATATAAATAATATATATTGCGCTATATTATAAATAGTATAGCGTTCGAAACGTTACGTTTTAATAAAGTTTATTCGAACGAAGCCCTTCAACCGAATACAACGGACCTTTAGTTTATAAATATATTGAATCGATTCATCGTATTGCGTTTTGGATTGCAAAGGCAAATATTACGGGATTTAAATATAAACGCGCGATTCTGTTCTCTATTGTCACATATTAAGACGATTAGAGGCGTGCAGAATATGTTAGCGAATACTCAATCGGATATAAAGAAAATAAGTGTAAATATTTTAAATAAATTAACAATATACGTAATTGTAAAAGTTACCAAAGTAAAGGTTAATAAACTTTAATAAATTAGCAATATACGTAATTGTAGAAGTCGAAAGATTATAAAAAAATAAATAAAACCACATAAATCTTGCAGTAACAAATAGTTCCTGTATCGAGTTATGAATCCAGCGATAAAAATCGAATAAACCATTTCATTGCCCGCATATACCATGATTTTTCCATTTTTGACGTTTATTCGTTTAATACGTGGCTGTATACCTAAACCTATAATTACGGTTACGCTTATTGCAGATATTAATTTATCACCTCTCTATGTTTAAATTAAATTTATAAGGTCTACGTGCAGCTCAAGCGTTTCTAGTCGAAAGAAATCGCTAAGAACTGCGAAGTACAAGTTTCCGGATGTGATGGCACTACTTCCGGTCGGATCCATCGTCTCAAGGGGTTTCGCATTCGGCAATGATTAATAATCAATTCTTATCACAGAAGTTATTTATATGCTGCCAGCTGATATCTCATTTCATACAGATTTTTCACATCAAACTTACCCATTTGCAAATGGAATTCACCTTTTTGCAAATCAAGTCCTTTTACATATACATTATGTTTTTGTTCTCCTTGATTTCTCCTTGAAATCTTTGGTTCTCTTTGAATGATTATTGTTATTGAATTATTGAATTATCCGCACAGTTTTCATACATACCTTTACCTCCATATGTAATTATGTAATTGTATGAATTATAATACAATTCTTTATTTCTTACAATGTAATTAACATTGTTTGGTATATTTTTAAAATATAATATATATGTAAAAGTACTTGATCTGCTAAAGAATGACTTTAATTTGAAAAACCTGCATTGGTAAACTCATGCACCTACTCGTACGCACGATTCAGGATTGTTTCTCGGTCCTTGCTTAAACGTGTATAGGATACTCGAGAAATCTAGCTGTACTAACGAAAGAAGACCAGCTTACACTCGGAGATTCGAAAGGAGTGCAGATTTCAAAGATAGTGGAAGCTGTGAATTCTCTCCCCTAAATCACGATAGGATTTTTTATGCACTGCACCACACGAAGCGGTCGCTGTCAGTCGTCGTATATTCATAGATTCCGGAAATGTAATTGAAATGCAGCTTTTGCTGTCTGAATTTATGTGATTCGCATTGGACTTTATTGTCGGGATGTTTAAACAACCTTCTTTCCAATCCAATGGGTCAAAGGTGGACGTGAAAGATGATAATACTTTCTCGTCCCCAATATACAGGGTATTTCAAAATGATGTACTCGTTCTTTCATAATCAATATCTAGGGAACAAAGCGACATAGAATAACAATTCTTGAATAGTTGTGTAGTGCAATATTTTCTCAACTATTCAATTGTTCCTGTAGAAAATATCATCCACAAAAATGTCCATTGAGAAGCTATTGCCACCTAATCATCACAATTATCATTATGCCATCGCGTAATTCCAATTCTAAATCGAGTCGCATTTCCCCAATTATATTAATTGCTAAGACGACTTACACAGCGACGAGCAACGTTGCAAAATACGGCGAAAGTGAAGATTAAGCTTGCATCGAGCCTACGTTGTAATTAGAATTTTCCAAGATTTCAAGAGAAGAGTATTTTCCAAGATCTCCATTCTAAACATCGTTCCATCATGTTTCCATCACCAATCGCCCCACCAACATTATTGTCGGCGCACCATTTGATCCTTTGACTCGAGAAATAATTTTTATCGCTAATCATGCATTCCCACGATTTGCCACACAACCCTCATAGTATAGCGTCGGACACGACAATAGCAATAGTATAAACGACAGTATCGATAATAATAGCAGTACCTGTAGTGATACTTGCAGTAACCGTAGTGGTAGTAATAGTATCAATAGCAATTATTAGGAGTAGTAATAGTAATGCTAGCGATAATGTTCAGTAGCGCTAGTCGTAACGTTAGTAGTAGCGGTAATAGCGTTAATAGTATAGTGGCGACAGCACTAACGATGACGCCATTGGCGATAGACAATGACAATAATTTTACACTGACGAAACGTACACCGATTCTAAACCTTACGACAGTTAGACAAACCTCGCTTCTTTAAAAGTACAAATACTGTGGAAAGTCCCTTAGGGGTACCAGCTAGGTTCGTTTAATGAGCGTTTTTATCTTCTTCGCAGTAACGACGCATCCATCAGCGTTTTCGTATAAAATCCACATTGTGCTAATTAAGATGTACACTTGGACACATTAATTTGTTCCAGAATCGCTGAAGAGGAGCAAGGAGAAGCTGGAATGCGACTGTGGTGGTGCCAAGCGGCAGGGATCTGATTTATCGACTCTACGATCGACATGCGCGCGATTTATAAACTGCCCAGAAACTTGTAATCATGGCGGGTGTGATATATATCGATATATTTAGTTGCATTGTTCATAGACACAGGGGAATATAATATTGCGGAGCCTAAAATAGGTTATTGCCAGTATAAAGAGATGGATTTTGCGCAATAGGAACCGAATTCGCTTAAAAACGTTGCTAGGAGTGCAAAATATATGCTTTCCATCGCGCTCTAGTCAACGTTTTTAGGCAAACTCGGTTCCTGCTGCGCAAAAAAACGGCCGTCAGGAAAACCCAACTATAGCTTTAGAAACTGAAAAAATACCTAAAATGTCTAATATTCTAATAAACCTAAATAAAAGTAAGTTGTAAGAGTAAGTTATAAGTTACGCGCGCATGTCGATCGTAGAGTCGATAAATCAGGTCCAGCCGGTCTCTCCCGTTTGGCAGCTCGACGGTCGTATTCCAGGTTCTTCTTGCTCTTCTTCAGGGGTCGAGGCACAAATTAATGGGTCCAAGTGTACCTTGTGCTGTCGGCTTGGACGTTGATTTTTCTTACGGCCAATCTGCCGAAGCTTCGACCCCAACTTCGCCGACCCTTGACACATTCGTCGCCACGGCAGCCATATTTAACTGAAGGATATGAATCCGTGAGAATCCCATCAGCCAATTCTCCCATATTCATTTTATTATTACGCTTGCTGCTAACATCTTGGCAGGAGAGTGAGTTGAGTGGCGGCCTTACTTGTACGTATTTACGGATTTGTCGAATTAAATTCACTCTTTTGCAAATGGATTTCTTTCTTTCGCAAATAGAATTCATTATTTGGCAAATCAAATACCTGGACATATACATTATAATTAAAAAACGTCAAGTTATGTTAATTGCATAATAAGGAATAACAAATTCTATTATAATTCTTACAATTACTAATTAATTCAATTACAGATAAGTCAGTAATTCAATAATAATGATGATGATTCAGGCAAACTGCTTATAGATTAGATTTTATATACTATATACATATGTAGATGTAACCTAGTTTATAAGCAGTTCTCCTTGAATCATCATTATTATTGGATTACTGAATTATTCACACACAGTTTTCATACATACCTTTATCTCCATATGTAATTATACAATTGTATGAATTATAATACAATTTTTTATTTCTATGTCTGTATTTTTTTTTTTTAATATAATATATACGTAAAAGTACTTGACTTGTGAAGGGGTGAATTCCATTTGCAAGAGGGGAATTCCATTTACAAAAGAATGAATTCCATTTACAAATGGATGAATTCCATTTGCAAAAGGCTGAATTTCAATTGCAAAATCTATACCGTTCGCCCCATGTAGTCCACTTTACTTATAATTACGGACACCTATTGGGGTATATCATCCGAACGAAAGGACTCTACACCTAATGTCCGATGATCGGTTTCGTCGATTACTGTCAATTATATACACCTCGCACCGCGGATCGACCGTCGCAGGCCGCTGATAATATTCTGGGATTTGTTTCAAGGTCTTCTATTTGTTTGAAAAAGTATCTCACGTTGCAAAAAGTTCCAAATGAGTGTATCATGTGGTGCAAACCTGTGTGTCAACTACCTCTATCGAAGCACTTGGCATGGCTCGGGCCAATATTAGCTTTAAAGGATTCTCTTCGAGGCCATTTATCGCAAAGGGCATTTAGCAGCGGCTTCCTGCATAAATCATGACACTCTTTGCACCGTGAATACTCACGTGGAAATTCTTTAACACATTCGCGAGCGGCAAATTTTTTCCATTTCTAATACCGAGTACCGGAGAAAATAATGAAATGCTGAAGCTGGTTGCCGCAAATTTGTATCGTTGAAGCAAGGGTAAAAATTATAAAATTTGTTTTGAAATATCAATGTTGCGATCGTGTGTTGTTTAATACAAAAAGATTTTTATAATTTGTATACTTGCTTTATAGGTAGATAATAGACCACTTGCTATCACTGTGCTGAATTTATTGCGCCGCATTTAGAAACAGAAATTGCAGAACGTGAATTCACGTCAGCAGCAATCAGGAATAGAACTTGAAAAGACGTGAATTCACGTCAGTGGTCACGAATGTGTTAACATTGGCATACAGCGCTACGTCGGCTGCACCTTTATATCCGCAGATTATAATCTGAATAATTATTCAAGACATGTCTCGCATTGGGAGCAGCTGTCACTATTTCGTATGGTTCTCCGCTTTGAGCAAATATCGGTACTGCAATGTACATTTAATAATCTATATTATTACCTCCGGTTTCAACACCGTGGAGCAGTTAAAGTGCGTAAGGTATTCGAGTTTTTTGCGTAAAAGTCCTGGGTAAGAATGTTTGATTAACAGGAATTGGTAAAAAGATTTGTCTTGTAGTTTGTGCTATACTGAATCTGCTACTGTATTTTCCGACTGAATGATTGAATAAACTGCTGAATATGCTGCTGTGTTTGAATCATTATGTGTTATACATCATTTTGGTCTCGACTCCAAGGTATTCAGAAATTACGTGGAAAGTAAAAGTAATAAAGTAGATAGCATTCGAAGTTTCTTTTTTTGAATGAATTTTTAACAATATAATTGCTATGAGATTCTTACAAAGTTGTTCTAAAGAATTGCATCAAATCAGTGGAGCATTAAAAAAATGTACTGAGAATATTCTTTCTCTTCTGCGCGAGTTAAAAGGTTAACAAAGGTTTCCTGTTTCACGCAAATAAATCTAGCGGCTACAAATCTAACTTTTGTAAAATTGCGTAGAATATACATTGATTTGCCAAATGATCCTTCAATCGCAGCTTAATATTAGAAATGGGTGTCGAGTGAATTGTTACAACTGCATATACATTTCATGCAAATTCTAATTTCTTTACATAGGTACTGTCGATGTAGTCAGTGTCGATTACATCTGAGCTGGCAAAATCAGTGTTTTAATCGGATTGTGCGATTAACAACGAGTGAAGTCGCGGTCTATTATGGCAACAAGATTATTAAACTTAATAAATGGGCTTATGAATAATTTGCCCTTCCTAGGATAATTGCTTAATATTATTGTATAATTTATGAAACAGACAAATCGTATTATCGTTCTGATAATTACAACATATCGTTGCGTACATCTTTTCAAGTTATTTTTTTAACGAACTTTACTTGTGCCTGCTAACTTTTCAAGTTTCACATTTGATATAAGTATTAAGGGCTAGATTATCAGCCGTGTACTAAATAATAAAAAAGTAAATCAAACTATACGGTTCATAATACAATTTTTTCAAAATTAAGATAATAAACTATGGTAGACATTTTTGCATCGTAAAGAACTACGGAAACCCAATTTTTATATCACAAATAATAGTTTCAAATTGTTTCTAATAGCAGTGGTCGAAACTTGTCCGAAGTCTGGCTTATTTCGAAGATCCAAATGGTATAATAGAAACTCTGAGTGCCTTGAATTTCTATAAGATCATGAAACTACGAATTGCAGGTATAGCAACAATATCAATTTACTTTTACGATTTTTAAATGTTTTCAGACATATTTAAACATTTTTGGGACCTTTTTGCGGCCTATCTGCCGCAATTCGTTGCATTTAGCATCTTTCCTTAATCCAGTTATAACTCAAAAGTGAAGTGGGCGTAAATATAAGTAGCAAATGTCATTCGCACAGCACGAAAAGTATAATACTTTTCCCCTCGTATCTTAATGAGTTCTATTGGGTTGACAAGAAAGTAATTTTGGTTTGTAATGCAAAATGAAACCCATATTTTTATATAGAGAATAAAGTTTAATCTATAATGTATTTTCCATTTTGTTCGACGGCCTTTCGCCATCTTTCTGACAAATTCATAATTCTGGTCTTTATCAGCAAAATATTGAACCCAACGCAATTTGAAAACAACTTTCTTGCCACCTAATACTTTCTCCAGTCTCTGCATTCATTACGACACTCTTGATATTCCAAACTCGACTTTTCTCTGAAACCTATTCGACACTCCGTATTAACACTATGCCGTCCGCACGTCTAATCAGGATTTTTTTGTTTGGTGTTGGCAGGACTGACTCGAATCATTTCGCTTCTCGTCGGCATTTTTTCGAGGTTCTCGATAGATCATCAAATTTGACTAATCTCATCGTCAGTTCTCGTGAATCTTCAATCATCTCCCACTATCTTCACGAAATTTCGAGTATACATGTAAATAAATGTAAGATTTTTTCGTATTATATATTTATTAATTTATACTTTCTTGAATACTTAGTATCTCTCTTTCAAATGATAGGAAACGAAATCTCCGACGTGTAAAGCGACTCCACACAATTGACAAATCAAACTTCCCGTCCTTCTTTATAACATACAAAGTACCTTTTCGTTTCTATTCTCCCAATTGCACATGACACCAACGTGGTGCCACCGGACGGCATAGTATTAATTAATCCTTTTCAGGGTAGTTATCCCTTTCAATCAAGATTCTCGAGAGCCTAACACTGCCGATCTTAGCGATGCTCTTCATCGCGCTCGAAAACAACACTTCCTCGACATGCACGAGGTGCTCTCAAAAGGAACTATCAAAGTGCTCTCTCGCACCTTTCGTCTGAACCTATGTCACGGTAAAATGATTGTCGGCAATTATTAGAAATTACTGAAACCTTTCGAGAGAGGACTTTGGGGAATCTCGTCGTTCGGCTGGCTGCAAATCTTGGGAAAGGCGGTCCTGGTGATCGGCGATGTCGAACGCATCTTCGACGATCCTATTGCGATCGCGGGTCCCTTGCTTGGCGCTGCCTCGAGTTACTGCTTTATAAGGACTGCCACCTGCCACTTTCGGCCAAACTTTGAGGGCGCATTTTGTGGATATTCGATAGAAAGGTGAAAACAAAGGCTCTTCAACCAAATATAATGTTCTTTCATTCTCCGTATCTACAAAGAGCGATTATTCCACTCCTGAAGATTCGATTAACTTTAACATAACACCAAGATGCGGTACTCTGTTGAAACTGATGATTGGAAACGCATTTAATCTTCAGCTCTATTAATCGTTATAAATACAACTTTATGTGAATGTCAAAAGCGATTTTTGCAATTAAAAAAACAATCCGTGTCAATGCGCATATCCAAAATAATGGATGAAAATGGATTTAAAGGTGCAAGATGTGTTTCTGAGGTTTTGGTGTGAAATTGCGAGGTTAGTTTTTGACTTTGGGAATGAAAAAATATACAGCCCCTATGTGGATATCCGGCAGGCTACATTGAAACCATCGCAATATAGATTAACATATTGAGAAAATTCACGATATAATGTGAGAATCAAAGAAACAAGATTTCATCCAAGAGAATATTTTTCGTCCGGTTGTTTCTGGATTTTATGGACAAAACGACGTGTCAAACCGGATTAAAAAATTCTCAATACCTTGTTGCCTAGTAATTCTACCAGGTCTTTTTTTATAACATCCACGAAATTTATATAACCAATATATCCAAGTTGTCGTTAACCCAAAGTTAAACTACTAACACGGTTTTAGGATAAGCAATACAATGTTGAGTTGAGCAGAAAAATTTCTTTAATCCTACGCTCGATTATTGCCACCATCGTTTCAAAATGACAGGGTTAAAACAAGCCGCAGGTTAATTTACGCAATCCTGAGCAATATACGAATAACATTAAGTCGGCGCAAAAAAGCTGCGTTAATTCTAGAACGCATCGATTTAGCAGGGCGAATCATCGTGGATAACCAAGCACAATTTCTGTGCTTGGGTAATAAAAATCCGAGTAAGCTTTCTCAAGCTCCGATGAAAATTCAGTTCTTATCCAACTTATATTATCGTATCGTTATATAGCACTTGTTACTCCCGTCGATAAGTACAGGATTAGCATGAATGATTGATTCATTTTAAAAGGCTATATTTTCAAAAGTGTCACACGTACATGCATGAGAAATAGGTGAAAGGAACCACAAACTCACCAAGTTTATACATCCTCTAGGAGTGTTCAATATTCCCCTTTGGCGACACAATATACATCCAGATGATAATCAAGTGGTGAGAATGACCTAGCTTTATTCTTCTAGCCTCCCAGATCCCCAGATTTAACTCCTTGCGCATATTGAACACAAAGTGAGCACATATTGAATATTTGTAGAGGGTGTATAAACTTGGTGAGTTTGCGGTTCTTCTCACATATCTATCATGCGTGCACGTGTGATACTTTTAGAAATATAGCCTTTCCAAAATGAACGAATCATTTATGTATATCATTAAACAGAGCTTTTTGTCTGCTGCTCGTACAATCTTGTCCTCTTATGCAGACTCACAAAGTGCGCTTCCAATGTTTGGCCCGAAGTGAAACCTTGGATACCATATATACGCAGGCGCCTTTCCATCCTTACTTAAACAATGACGTTGCTCACGGTACATATTAAGTCGCTAGGATATATTGAGTCCCACGCCGCGCAAACGATTTTATGTACAGGATTATCTGAGTATTTAATTAGAACACTTCGAAGTTATGCATTATTATGTTTTTTGCGTCGTTTGAACAAGTGTATTACTCTCTCATTCCGTACAGTTTCGTTATTGGAAAGACAGGGGCATGAGGGTGGAAAAGGGAGTAGTTCGGTGTTGTGCGTTTGAAATTCTTTTGATGGCCGTGTTTCGTTGCCGATCTAGCTTTGTACTGACCTCTCGAATAGTCTCAGCTGTCATGTTATTTCTGCTCCCTAGTCATTAACCGACAGGTTCTTCGAGCTTTCAAACTAGGATTGTACTTGTACTACAAACTAGGTTAAAAGCCACGCTTAGGGTCCGGAGCTAGACTTTTCCATTCATGACATTCCCGCGTGCGTGTTGTTCATCGCATACTCGTGAGACTGAACATTTAATTTAGGCGACATTGGTTTGTATTCGGCCAATGCTTCAAAGAAAAGAATATAATACTTAAAAGCAGTAAGGTACTTTATTACACGGGCCCATAGAGAGTTAATATAACGTGCTTAGTAGATGTCGGATATAACCAGCGTCGGTAGCGAAGGGGTTAATGATGGTACCTCTGTAATTTTACATTAAAAAGCGAGAAGAAATTTGTGTGAAATTGAAAGTCAATCACTCAATAAATATAGGCTGCCTCTTTGGTGCAGCGATTTATAGATATGAAGGGAAACGTTAAACAAGGTTTCATATTTGGATCGTACCACTGAAAATCACAGCGATTGGAAACTTCCTCTCTTACGTACAATGGACACACATTGGTAGGTATGTAAATCAAGTTCGAGTAAGAAAGCTCAGTGCACTACCATAAAATGTAAACACTTTCACGACGGGAGATGTAATTGTATAATACGTCAATTAAGTGTACGAACTTTCTAAAAAACCATATCAATATGCATTTGTAATGTTTAACTTTCAACAATTATAAACAACAAATGTTCATGAACATAATACCGAGAAGTAACGCTTCTTTTATTCGCATGCTCGCAAATAGTAGAATCTTACCGCATGTTTTTCTTTCTTTTTCCTTGTATGAATAACATAAAGGCGTCGACTGTTTAGGTCTTTAGTCTCACCGATTAGCTGAACCTCGTTACAAACTTTTCGAGATTACAAGCGGTATTCTTGTAGAAGTCTTTTCCAAGCAGCAACCGTCGCGAAAGTGTTACGACAGGGAGCCGAATTCCCAGCCAGCAAATCCTCGACAACGAGCACGGCCGTCGAAAATCACAGCACGGTATAAACACAAATTCTGATGTTGGAAGGTGGATGTAAGAGAATGCCGGAACGTACACGCTGAATCATTAATTTGTTCCTCGACCCTTGAAGGGGAGCAAGGAGCAGCTGGAATGCGACTGTGGCGGTGCCAAGCGGCAGGAATCTGATTTATCGACTTTACAATCGACATGCGCGCGATTTACAAACTACGCGGAAACTTATAATCGTTCGACATTCGCGCGGGGGAAATGATTTTGGCCACGGTTGTGTGTTTCAGGTAATTAAAGTGAGTAATAAATTTATAGAATTAATATTAGGTAAATTTAAGAATTAAAGTGGAGGAGAATTGTATATAAGAGAAAGGTGCAGAAAAAAATCAGATTGTGGGATACCTGGACCGGGACTTTCTTGAAACTTCGCACCCACAAAAAGTATTTCGTGTTTGGACAATTGGCGAAGCAATTGATGTTACGAAGCCATACAAAACAACTCAGATACAAAGGTTTCTTCTCAACGGACATTTTTTTCAATTTTTAAACGTAATACCCTGCTTTTCCATCTCCTTATACTGGCAATAACTTATATTAGGTTCCGTAATATTACATTCGCCTGCTTCTATGAACAATGCAACTATTAGTTGTGCAACCTTGCTTCCGTCGTTTTCATATAGATGAATATAGCGGTAAGTAGTGGTAGAAATAAATAGATCATAAATGCCATGCAAGAAACTTGCTTATCTGTCGACATAACTTCATAGAAACAATAATCTATTCGTGTCTGCATCATAAAGTTATTCTTGATTGAAAATATCAGTTTTCAAAATTGCATTTGGGAGATTTTTATTTCCTGCTTCAATATGAAGAAATCTACGGCTGAGGCTCATTGAATGCTCTCAGATACTAATGATGAGGCCGCAATTAATGAAAGAACGTGTCATGAGTAGTTTAAATGCTTCATGAACGGTGATTTGCATGTCGAAGACCGGCATAGCGATGGAAAAGAGAAGATTTTCGACGATGCAAAATTGGAGGCATTATTTAATGAAGAATTGTGTCACAGTGAAAAAGAATTAGCACGATTACTAGAACTCACTCAACCAGCACATACAACCAGTTTTTTTTATAACAAAGCCTCGAATTTCAGGAAAAAAACACGGCGGAAGCAAAATTGCACTCCTAATAAAAATATCGATATGTACAGGTTTTTCACATTAAATTCACCTTTTTGCAAAGCAAATTCACGTTAAAGGTTAAATTCAATGCGCAAAAGGGTGAATTTAGTGCGAAAAACCTGTATTACACCGACCATGACTATAAGCTTCTACGCAAGTTTGTAAATCGCGCGCGTGTCGATCGTAGAGTCGATAAATCAGATCCCTGCCGCTTGGCACCTCCACAGTCGTATTCCAGCTGTTCCTCGCGCCCCTTCGGGGGTCACGGAACGCATTATTGATTCCGACCGTACTCTCACCGCAAGGTCCCGATTGCGTGACAACTACCACGCCCGATCTCGAGTCGATCGTGTCTACCACGGGTTTTCGAGGTCCTCGAGAACTCGCGTTCGCGTCTGTACGGAAGGCAGGGGTGGCCCAACTTGGCAGTTTTGTCTACTATCTTATGTTTCCGTCTTCGCTTCCGCCGATTTCGTACAACTTGCGGGACCGATTCGAGAGGATACACCGTTTGCCTGAATGTCCCATCGCGCAATACGACAGGTGCATGTGTGCGCTAATAAATTGCGCCATAATGCGAGACCCTTGGAGAGATTCGCGACGAGAGGATCCATAATATTGAGAACAGAACAGTCGAAGAAATTGATCGAGCAATGGCGATTCGTGTTGAGTGCGCGTTTCTATGGTAACAAGCATTCTGCGCGGTGTAGCTTATAAATTTACGTTATCGGCAATGGTGGATCATAACAGAGGATCCATGATAATAAGTTTGTCTATCGATGTTATTTTAGTTGAATAAATTTATGGTAACGAGCAGTGTGCCTACGAAGATCTGAAGTTTCTATTCTCGAATATGATAGCTGTACATACGCGTACGTACTATTTGAAAGCACGAAGGATTTGCGTGTTCAATTTGATTCAGATATATGCTACGTATATAACGATCACTAGTTATTTCCAGGGCATCATTTGTAATACCAACCACTTCGCGTTGAGAAGTTTGTAGTTTTTATCGTTAAATATGGTACGCGTGTAAGTATGAAAAAAGGAAACGCAAGATTGCGGGAGAACTCGACAGACATCCTTGAAATACGTATTAAAGTTATCGAGTAATTGTCTTACGGTTTGAAAGCTGATATAAGAACGACAGGTGTGCTTCGTATTGCATTATCGAAGATAATATTTTATTACCGAATTCCTGGTTATAAACTAGGTGTTAGAGGCTTGATCTATAATACTTGATAGATGTAAAAACAATGCCATTAATTTTTAGTCGTTCGTTGTAATAACAAGCATTATATATTTCCAAGATCAAATTTTATTACGAAATCTTTTCCATAAATAATTACGAGCATGTCGTGGCATATATCACATGCGCGGTGATTAGTGTAAACAATTTTACCTAAAGTACTTCGTAACCTTGCCGAGAAGTCGTTATTTATTTAGAATACATGTGTAATAGTGACTAGAATTCTATATACTAAAGCCTCGTGAACAGAATTATTGACCTGAACCTTCGATTAAAAGTTTGCAAATGAGTATAAAATATATAAAAATGTATGGTCATGATGAAAGCTTGGATTTTGGCATGTTTCACTCGGATACTTAATAAATTTACTATGTAGCTTCTATTCGGTTTAAGCGGATACATCGTAACGATAATTATGTTATATAGAGAATCCTCGCAGACGAGCATTTATACCTAAACTTTAATTATCAAAAACGATAAATGAGTGCGTTCATATAAGAAATGTATGGTGACGTGAAAAACTTAGATTTTAGCATTTTTGCTTATAATACACAATCAGTTTATTAAGAAATCTATCTTAATATGGAGATCATGTGTTTCAGTAACAAGTGTATTGCATACAATTTCTAATGAATAGCGAAGTTTGTATCTGGGTAATTTTAACAAAAGGACCCAGTAAATTTATTTATCGATCATTATTAATTTCGAGTGTACATGTTATAATAGTACATAATATATTGATTTTATTCTATAATGCAGCTATCGAAACGGCGATTTGTTATTGAATTTTCAGTAATAAAAATAATAAGTACGTAAGCCCATTGACGTGAGACATGTATTCTAATAGTTTAGATTAATGTGGATTAATCTGGAGTTTACAGTTGTCGTTTAATTTGAGTGCAGATATAGTAGTATCAAGCATATTGTGTAAAAGAGCCTCCAAGTGGGTATTTTTCAACTGGGTTTTCACTATCAGAAATGATGAGCGTTCGAGCCCAATAATGTTACAAATTTCAATTTTAACGATTTTGATTAAGAGTCTTAAATAAAGTATCTGAATGTATCTAGCATTTATTACATATTTTAAATGCATAATATGTTTCCGCTTAGTCGTTATAACAATATTAGTTAAAGCGTTTGCCCGTGTTCTTTTTTTCCAACATCTAGATTTGCTCCTTACGATTGTCTCGGACCAAGTGCCTTTCACATTCCCACAATGAATATTTCAGTATAGATCTGCTCGTGACATTGATATCGAACCAAACATTCGTCGAGCCTCTTTAATAAAAAGAATTGAGCTATTTTTGGCACATGTTCGTTTGCCATCATAATATGAGACAAAATACTGATTAATATCCTTCGGTTTGATATAGATCGTTCTCCATTATAATTGCGCCGGACTATGTATCTGTCCCGTTCTTTTAATAAATGCCTCTTAGCTTCCTTCAGAATAGCTTGTTACAATGGTGTGAGATGTTTACAATTCATGTTTTCCTAACTAGCACCTCCTAACGTTACTTAGACATTCGTCATTACACTGAGATTAGCCAAAGCCTCGTTCGAGTCTCTTTAATGAGCAGTTTTCAACTTTATACAGGCGAGCACGCTTTGTATTCGTCCAACGCGGGCGTCGAAACAATTCAGGAAAATTTGCTCGATCAATTCAAAGTGGCTTGCAGGGTTTTCGACTTAATCTCTGCCGACTTAAGTTTAACTTAAAATACGGAAGTCGCAGGAATTGGTCCTTTTCGACCAAGAACTCGAACTTGATCGATTCTCCTATACTCTACGGCGTATCCTCCTCCGACCGATCGACCGAGCTGTACCTTACTTTTCTACCTGTAAAAAGGTTGGGCACCCCTGATTCGAGCTTTTATTTGGCAGTTATTTCAAGACCATGTTAGTTCCACGAGAGACCCTTAACAACGCGATAACGATTACGACTCGGTCGTAACGCCCGCGCATAAAGCAATTATCCTTACCGTTAATACTAATCTTGTTATTCATATAATTATGTTATCGTTACGTTAACCTTATTTATTGTTAATCATTACGGTTAATCATCGTTATTACTATTATTATTATTGTTGTTACTATTGTTATCGAAAGGCCGCGACAACGCTCTGCGGAAGAATTCGCCCCTCGATATTCCGCATTTAGAGGTTCGTACGCTCGGAGCTCTGCTATTTTTGATTTTTCCTCGTTGAAATTTCACCTTTGTCCATCATGGACGATAATATTCGGGGGAAGAACGATCGATCGAGGCGAACGTGAACGTCGTGCTTCGCATCTCGCTGAAGAAACGCGCTTTGTTCCGGTATTTTCTCAAAAGTCTTATGGCTCCTTCCGGTTTTCCTAGAGAGTCGACACGTTTCTTCGATATTTGCACGTTCTTAGTTTCTGTATCGCTTGCAAAACGAAGCTCGAAGCGTTTAGAAGTGGAATTTGACCTTCGACAATTTCAGTGCTTCTCCTTCTTCGATCGAAACAATTGCGTACTTTGTACCATACAATTCGATTTTTCGGACTAAATTCCTCATCTGGCTGAAATGATCGGTTCGAAATTTTTAAAAATGCGTGGACCTCGAATCCGGGGCAAGAAACTTTGTCGTTTCCGCCATAGGTCGTATTCCCTTTAGTTCGCTTTTTGGGAACTGTTGCTTTCGATCATCGAGTCCATAAGTTTCGCGATTAACTCATTTTTGAAAGATAAATATTACTTCATTATCTTATATCGCCTAACGAAAATCACGGTCACTTTATCCTATGCATATTATTTCAGTGCTCGTGAACATCGTTTTGAATTTCGATAAAATTCCGAACAACTGTTCCCCCAAAGTTATCGTGAATTAAAATGCACACTCGCACGTTTCGTTTTGCTTTAAAACAACGGCAAATTGATCATAATTCTTCGAAGATTGTCCTGTTTTTCAATCCTCATCCTACTTTCAAACTACGCCGAATAATCGATCCGCAAAATCTTCGATCTTAAAAAGACTCTAAATAGACAAGAAGTACGCAATCGACGATTGCTCCTACATATTCGAATTTCGTACCCTAAAATTATTCTACGCTCTTCCGATTTTCAGGATTTCGCACGACTTACATCTAGATTCAAAATGGCGCAAAATCATCCAAAAGATTGGCCCACGCTCTTCAACTACAAAGAACTATTTTGAGCCTTTTCCTCCGTGTAAACTGCACGCAACGAGATACAAAGTCGTGGCAAACTTTTCGACTTTGAAAAAGGTTCAGAAGTAATCAAAGACAAGCCGTAGCTGATTGTCCTTGCTCTCGTTATCGTCCGCTGCTTTTCAAATAGCGCCGAATAACACCTCTTCTCTTTCGCGAAACTGATTCGAATCGGCCAAGAATAACGTGTACAGCTCTAATTTTCTCGGTCTATTTTTGTCCTACTTGCGGATGACTGCTTTTAGTCCCAGTTAGATACAGTTCTGTCAGTACACGGCGCTTCTTTTTCTCCTGCTCCACTAACAGCCATTTGTCTGTCATTCTCTCCCTCGTATACACATTACGCACGCGCATGCGCGCGACTGTAAGCGTCAGTTAACCCTTTCCAGTCCAAGCCATTGTTTCTTAATAAGAAAATTAAATTTTGAAGAAAAACAATTTAGAAGTACTCGATTGGTAGAAACTGATTATACGGATGATGCCAAATGGCATCATTAGGCTGAAAAGGGTTAAGAAAACACGCCGACAAAGGTGGTCCGTCGCTGCGCTTTAGCGCACCCCCACTCCCGACATTTAGGCTGTGACGTCACGAGTTGCAAAGGAGTAGAATCCCCGTGCTTACGAGGAATCTACCAAACTCCACGATTTATTGTTTCCGCGTACCACGATTCCAAGTTGACGTCAATGCTTTGAGAATCGTCAAACTAAGTTCCCGCCGTTTTTAAAAATTTTTTACACTTCTGAATGTTTCCCATCGAGCGAAGATGTTTCTCTGTATCAGTGTGGGAGCATTTCAGTTTTTTGCCAGTTCCCTTGTCGTTTGACGCAGATTTTCGTGCAAAAGTTGGTTTAATCACTCTTCATCGAGTTTTCATTTTGAACTTGGCATACCAATGACGTTCTTTCAGCTATGGCACCCTCTTCATATATAGCACAAATGTCGCGAGCAGCTTTTCCGGCCTTGGAACCATGATTAAAAGCAAAAAGGAGCTGTCGAAAATGCTTATTTCTCCCAACTAGACATTCCATTTTAGTAATCTGAAAATTAACATAAATTAACTCGAACATAAAAACAAAACATCCTCTTTCGAACCACTTAAAACATGATGCCAAAAACATTTAATGACATGTGGAGTGTTAAAATGAAAAAAAAACAGCGGGAACTTAATTGCCAAGTCAATATTTCGATCGAGTTTTGCCGAGTTGCAAGACAGCGACATGTCATTCACCATTCAATCCAGACGATCGAAGATGCGTACATCGTAGAATACGTCTTCAGCTTGTTCTCATCGATCGTTATTATATAATTTGCAAATGCATTCTGCGCTTTGTAGCTCTAAGCATATTCCAAGGCGACTATACATACATGTGCGCGTATCCTAATACTATAATACATATCGTTCTGCCTTAAAATCCGGCCAAATAATCACTAGAGTCGCGTTGTAACTGTCCATCATGTTGAATCTTTATACTGCAAAAGTAAAAGCGTCGACAATCTCTCCACCTCGATGAAATCACTCTCTGATTTTAAGCGATTTTCAAACTTTTCGACTTCAAACCACCCCCCCGAGTTTGCTCTGGTTTTAAAAGGACTTTAAAATTCACATTACGGTCCGCGTTTCCGTAGAATTTCGCGCACAAGTCGCAGACGATTGTCCTTCTCCTCGTGATCCTCGTTCAGCTTTAAAAAATAGCCGAGTAAAATCGAAATCACGTTTTTAAAACGCGTCGGTATTTCAAATTGTCCAAAGTGAACGCACTCGATAATCGTCCGACCGAATTTACTTCTACGTTTCGCGTAGTCTTGAAACAATCGTTGCGTTCCTCAATCTCACAAAACTGTAATAAATTCCCTCCCATTTTCGAGTGGCACGAATCGATCTACAAGCTCGCACTGTAATCTCTGATCGTAAAACTCTTTTAACTCGCTAAGGACATTTCGCAGACCATTATTCCTCCCCTTTTATCATCGTCCTTCTTCCAGGCACAATCTCCAAGATCGCAGTACCCTCTTCTGTCTCTTCGAGATTTGGAATCGCTCGAAAGTGTAAAGGCTTGGCGATCGTTTCGTTCGAGCCTTAAGCTTTCTGAATCGTATAACGTTTCTCAATCGTGCTGAGACTCGGAATTGAGCAAATATAGAGAGCGTCGATGATCGTCCTGCCTTGTTCGATCTTTATCGCGTTCGAAAATGTTACTCGTGGATGGTAAGGGGAAAGAAGGAAACCATTTTCACGATTGTTTCGCCTTCATCGGGTTTCCTGTCAGTTTCAACGCCCTACTTCGATAAACCCATTTGTATCACAACTCTACTTAACCCATTACCAGCCACGATTGCGGATGAAAGTGAATTCGACTTATTTTTCGATTAATATGTTATTTACATATGTAGACTGGAAAAATAGTGGAATTCACTCTCACAGAATTGGCGTGAGGACATGCGCCGTTTATTTAGACCAAGTTTAATCGTAACACTTACGTGTAACACGAGTTGACGCATTTGCAATATTTTTTTCATTTTAAAATTGCGTCCCATTAATAGGACAATGGCGGGTATTGGGTTAAGGTTCCGTGCTTGGATATCAGCGGGGGTTTCAACTGCCTGTTGGTTTGTACAGATTTTTCATATTAAATTCACCCTTTTGCAAATGGAATTCACTCTTTTGCAATAACAATCCTCCCGTTTGCAAATGGAATTTAACATTTTGCAAAAGAAATGCATCCGTTTGCAAATGGAATTCTATTTGCAAACGGATGAATTTCTTTTGCAAAAAGTTGAATTCCATTTGGAAAAGGATGAATTTAATGTGAAGAACCTATATCACCGCGCGCGTTCAGTCCCTCCAATTGGTTTTGCCATTTTGTACTTTTTAAGTATAACCGTTCCTTTTATCGTTAATACTCATAAACGACAAAATAAATTCTCGTTTACCGTTAAATGTAATACATTATTTTTCTCACAACCCTATGTGAAACGGGACATTTTCTAGAGACGATAGACAGAATTTAAACACAAACCTTCAGTGTGAAAGTCTAAATTTGTATCCACTACACCACCGTAGCTTTAAAGATATTAAAATTAACAAAAATCCTAATTCTACAAATAATTGAAATATTACAATTAAAACAAAAGGAATAGTTTTTATAAAAACTATTAAAATATAATTAGATATTAGAGGAATTTTGGTAGCTAACGTGCAAGAAAAGCGTAAGGTAATGCGCATGAAGTGAGCAGATACCGTGTGAATGTTTACGATTCAAAGCCGATGACTATCACCAGTCGATACCTCTTAAAACAGAAAAAGGAAAGGCGATCGAGAAGTGCTTCTCTGAGACTTTTGCTACTCGAGGATCGATGTCCTCTAAACGAATTCAGACGTAAAGTGAATATAAGTTACAGTGACGTAATCAAAGAGTCGGTCCATAAGGACTTAACGTGGCACTCAACGTGCTAACATTTTCAATCGTTCAGCGCTTCTCGATCGTTCTAAGATCTCGAATTGCTCGAGGATAATACGATTTATCTCGTCCGAGTTTTGGCCCGTTCTAGAGTATTCTTCACGGATCACGAATAAAAAAGGGAACCTTGATCTCGATAATCCACTCGCATCGATCGAGTGTTGTTCCGTTCTGAAACTCCCTAAAACTATACCATGCACTTCAATCTGGGACTGCAAATGGAGTAAATCGTTTCATTCGAATATTGTTTCGCTTCAGAACGTCACCTAGGGATCATAGAAGCCAAGTAGTCACGCCATGGCCACGAGCACCCCAACCCTAAAGCTCCTCAAACTCGCAGCACGCCGCTCGATCAAAGCTTTCGAGCGCGCCACTACACAAACGATCCTTTCGCTTAGTTCGAGCTTCGTTTCGTTCGTAGCCGCAGAATTCTTCGCGCACCCTTCGCCTCGATCGAATTTCCACCCGCTCTCAAAGCCCCCTAATAAGTCGCACCACGTTTTCGATCGGAGACCTCGAATCGAGCAAGAAAATACGTCGACGATCCTTTTGGCACGTTACGTTGCAGAGTCTCCTTCGCCAATTGCGGGCAGATCGATCCACGAGCTAAGATTCTGGCGTATCGAGGATCTTCAAGGTGGTGGGAGGGTCCCTCGGTGTCCTCGTCCTTTCCCGCACTTCCTCGTGGAACGTCGTCGCGGTCCTGCACCTCCATCATCCTTAACGACTAACTAGAAGCACGTGGCGCGTTGCGAAACGAGCGGGCGCACGGTCGACCCTCTCCATTTCCTCGCCCCCGTGGGCATCCACCCCCAGGGGGGAGGGGGAGAGCGAGTGATGTGGATAAGAAAGCGAGGAGTCCGTTCCTCCTTCGTCACCTCGTAGTGGCGCCGCCTCCTGGAATCCCACTTGGAACACGTTTCTGGGGGCAAAAGAGAGGTAGGGTAAGGTAAGGTGCATTGGTGGTACCGACGATTTGGTCGCAGAGTACGGGTCTCGTCGCCATTCGGCATGGATATCATTCGTGACAATTATGCGGCAGGGATACACCATTGCCCAGGAGTGCATCTTGCCTTTGTGGCGTGTCGAAGGAGGGAAAGAGGCGGCGAGACTTTTAAAAACCAGCCTGGAAAGTAGTGTTATTCGTTTTTTAGTTAAAGTGTTTTAATCTGGAATTTTTTGTAATATGTTTGTAGGGTTTTTCGATCAAAATGAGACCGAAATGACATAAAATGTGGTTATATATCGTTGTATATGTGGAAACGTAAGCTGCTTAATGCGTAAGGAGTGGTGGGTCATTTATTATGTAGGGGATACCATTTGAGTGACATTTATGAGGAAGGAGATACCGTTCGATGGATAACTGTAAAAGGATAAACTTACATTGCCTATTTATATGTCGGCGGAGTCTACGTTTGGCAAAAACTCTAATTTTTCCAACACCGAGTTGTTAAACATATTATATACTATACTAAGTACGCTAAACTCAGGCATAGGGACATATCGAATATGTTCCATTTTTCTATATGATATTTCATCATTTCTAATCTATCCTTGAACAGAAAATTATTCAAATTAAGGAATTAACACTAAACCTACTGACCAGTCAAACGTTCCTTAGGAAAATTACTGTACTTCGTGAGAAGGCATTTTTCGATATTTTTCATGACTCTACAGCGGACTATAGATCATTCTATTGATCTATCGATATCTCTTCTTGTACACATAAATATATCCAGAAAATGGTCGGTAGGTTTAGTGTAAATACACACGCAAAATACCTCGAGATTTACAATCAACTTAGTAAACATTTGACTTTATAGAATTGAGGCAATAAAAGGTAGAGGTTTTCCTTACCAAATTCCAGGAGGAGCTTTCACTGACATCTTTTGTGCATTTTTTCGGTGGCTTGACCGGGGCAGTCTATTTACTGGACGATTATGTGTGGCGCACGACATAATATGACCACCGTGGCCAAAATCGTGAATAACGTGAAGATGATCAAGCAGAGCCTTCAATAAAAGAAATTGTTGTAATACAATTATCATAAAAGGAAACCGTGAAAAAACTGCTGAGCAAACTACGGCTGTCAGTATGTCCAGTGTCATGGCTGCTATCGCGACAAAATGGCGCTACGCATCCGTAATGGCAGCCATGACACCGGACATACTGGCAGCCGTAGTTCACTTGACAGTTCAGCGGCATCGACGCTGTATAGCTCTTAATAGTGGTCACTTTGACCGTAAAAAATGATGTCATCCGTTGAGAAAACATTGCACTATACGACCGCTCAAGAATTGTACTTCTACGCCACTTTGCTACCTAGTTATCGACTATCAAAGAGCGAGTAGATCATATTGGAATACCCTGTACATTTCCAGAACGCAGTATATTAAAGGTTCAAACATATTGTCTCTATGGATTCGGTGATAACAGAAAGCAAGGCGTAATAATTTCGTAGTAGAACAAGACGTACCTGTCTACGACCATGGCGGCGTATTTCCAATCGCTGATGACCTCGTCATCGGCGTCCGCCTTTTTCATCCGACCCGTAATGAACTGCAATTCCTTAAGAATCGTTTGAAGTTCCCTCTGCATGCCGCTGAGAGGTAACGAAGCCGACGTTTCCTCAACGGTTGCTGGCCTCGCTGAGAGTGGCGTACCGTACGTCGACCTACTGTTTAATTCGACGATCCATTAGTTTTACATCTAAATCGAGAAAGGTTCGATTTTATAATGACAGATAACATTCGTACTTTCGCGTTTACACGTGAGGTAAAATACTGTTCTATTATATTACGAACTACTGTTCTATTATATTACGACAAGTATTCCTTCCTGATGGCGGTTGGACATTTTTTTTCTAAAAGTAATGTTCGATTCAATAGTTGATACCTAGCAAAAACAAAAGATTTAGTAGTTGACCTCTTTTTGCTTCAGCAACATCCACATTAACATCTTATACTGGCAATAACTTATATCAGGTTGCGTAATATTCTACTCGCCTATTTCTTTGAGCAATACAACTAAATATATCGATAAATATCACACCGACTATGATTATAAGTTTCTGCGCAGTTTGTAAATCGCGCGCATGTCGATCGTCGAGTCGATAAATCAGGTCCCTACCGCCTAGCAGTTCCACATTCGTATTCCAGCTTCTCCTTCCCTTCAATTGTCAATTGTATTTTTGTATGCATGAGAAATGTTTCTAACCGATTCAATTACAAATCATTATCAATCTGTAGCTAAATACAATTACTTATAGCAAAACGCTTAACAGCAATATCAAAAATCAAGTACCCGGTGCTTTAAAATCATACAGAAAACATTTTTACGAATCGTTGTCCGTGAAAAAAATTCCACTCGGAAAACAACCCTGTAAAATTAAGCATCAACGCGATATTTAAAAGGTAAACAGCTCCAATAATCAAAATACGTGGGAGAAAACTAGGCTGTATTTGCAGAGCGTTAAAACAAAAACACGGGAAAAGCAACGAGATTCAACAGCACCGTACCGCGATACCATGTATTCCATGGGGTTTCATGTTTCAAAGGTAAAGTTTACTTCGTTCCAACGTGTTTGGATTTCCGCGTCGTTATTATTGGCGGGCGCGGTGGGTGGAATGGAAATCAAAGCGATTATTAGGAAGCGCCCCTGGCATTTCCTGTTGTGAATGAAAAGTACGCGCGGAATGGAGATTTTCCACGTCAGTATCTCGCAAAAAAAAAATCCATATTAACACATCGCGTACGGCACTCTACTGGTTATACGCGCTTCCAGGGCCCGCAGATTTTTGGGCGCTTCCGAAAGACTTTGTGCGATGCATACGTGCACTTTTTTAATTTACATTTGGTGTTACACTCGTATAATTAATTGTATTATATTCATATAAAGTATTCTTAAATATTCGATGTGGAACTTTGCTTCTGTAGTTTTCTTATAGATGGCTTGAGGGATAAGTAGTGGTAGAAATAAGTGGATCACAGATGTACAAGAAACTTGGACATCTGTCAATATAACCTCATGGAAACAATAGTCGATTTGTGTCCGCATCGTAAAGTTATTCTCGAGCCAAATTCTCGTTATTTACGGGAGTTTTGAATTATCTGCTTCGATATGAAAAAATCTTGTGGCTGAGGCTTTTTAATAGGAATCGTAAATTTAACTCTCTTAGATACACTTAAGCGGTGTAACACATCGATATCCTACACGTATATTTTTAACTTCATCGAAACGCAAACTATTAAATATCTCGATTTGAATACAAATGAACTTGGGTCACTTTCAAAATAAACAGCTCAATTATTGATAACTCAAAAAAAAAAGAAAATATCGTGATACCACAAGAGCTGCTTCCATGAACACCGAATCGAGTTCCATTGTTGCTGCATGTGTAGTCGCGGCAGTTGTTAAACCAAAAACCACGGACGGGGGAATCCGATTAACCGAAGAATAACGCGCATTTAATATCCCGTAATGTATCCGCAATGTAGTTTCGATTCGTGAAAGGTACGAAAAACACAGCTGGTCAGCGCCGATGTCAGCCGAATTACACATTGGCGTGGAATGTGTGCGTGAAAACACGAGTGGAATGGCTGCTCTCGTTGTACCGCAAATTTCAACAAATTCAGGTACGGAGAAAGAGTTATTGTTATTTGTATATAGGGAGTTGTCAAAATCGTACTACCTAAGGGATTTTTGATATGTCTATTATATATCTATTAAATTGATTGAAATTTGATATATCTATTAAACAACATATATTTTTACTGAAATCGTTGTTCGCAATTGTACTGATATCCTTGCAGAAACCCTCAGAATAAACATTATATGTATGAAATAAAATTAAAAGGACGATTTGAGTGATTTTAGAAGACCTAAAGATACGATTTAGGACTTCTATATCCTGAATCGTATTGCTGTCTTTCTAAGATCGCACCTACCTTATTTGACAATCAATTTTATTTCGAAAGTATATAATTTATTTTCTATTTTTTATATTAAAACACAACAGTATCAAAATAAATACACATAATAATGTTGATAAACTCTTAAAATACATTAAAAGTATAAAATATTACAAAAATTTTGAACAACAGTATATTTTGCTTTCTTTCAACGCTCCTGCGTCCAAAGACCATGTTTTTTTTTCCATGCTTGAATAATTCAAGGAGAAAATATATTAAATATAAATTTTAATGAATTAAGACTTAGGTAAAATTTCAGCGTGATTTCTTAAATCGTATTCATCGCCTTATAGCCCAGACACTCTTCCTTCGATCGATATAACAAATTTTAAATATATATCTATTCCCACGCCGGACTATTTTTACATTCCCACAATTAATAATATATCGGTATACTGATTACAGTATAGTTTAAGAATAACAGATCGAGAACAAAGATAAACTTCTTGGCTTCTTAGTACAAATCACTGAAGTTAGCATAAATCATTCGATAGTACCATCAAATTCTCGATCGAAAAATTAAAAGAAAAATGTGTACATTACCTTATATAACTGGAAGCAGGATTGGCAGCGCTGTTTCCATGACGAAAATCGTCGTCTATGTCTAGAACATTCGCCAGCAAGCTTTTGCTACTTCTCTCTTGCAGCTCGAGTTCTTTCATCTGGTTGCTTATGAGGATGTTCTTCTTCGAAATCTTCTTGCAAGGACGCCTCATACGCAGTATGCACGGCAGCCAATGTAGAAATACAGTTTTGACCTGTGCGTACAACATATCGATCAGAATATATTTAAATGCCTGAAGATAAGCGAACAGTGTACATCCATTAATTCCTCACGCGTTACTTAATTTTGTAGTTCTTGTTTATCGGTTAATTAAGACAAATCATCTCTGAAGTTAAATGGAAGTGGCTTTATATATAAATTTTCGTTATATATCATATAATGCGTCTAGTTGATCATTTCTTTTTTTACAATTTTTTTTAATTATATTATGAACTCGAATAAGAACGTTTTATCTGTAATTGCTCCTGGTCACGTTCTGAATCTGATATCATTATTAATTGATTAAATATCACCCACTAAATTTGTAGATGAATAATAGTCTCATAGCCAAAAGTATGTTTTATAATTAATATACAGTTTTGAAACGATTATATCGTAAACCAGAAATGTTTGCAAACTATTCGTCTTATGAACATAATTTTCAAGAAATGTTACAATACTTTATTCCTCAAAATATTTTCCCTTCGGTCCTTAACCCGATCTTTTCCAAATTTTATTGCGATCATTTTAAACCAGAGTCGTCTAATGCTTTTTCCCAAACTTCTTGTCAACTTAGTGCAACACCTTTCGCGCAAGATCAACCTTTTCTCTCGGAACTAAAAGGATTCCTACGTCCTTCCTTATTTTCATCTTCGGTCTCTCCTTTCTTCTTTTACCACTCAGTGGAAAAAAAACAAAACAGGAAGAAAAGCACTCGAGATATTTTTCATAACACTACAGGGCAAAGGGTCTAATTAAGGATGGAAGTAAATTTGACTTCCGCGTCATAGCCCCGGGCGCGGCATCCTCTAACGAAAATCCGAAGAGGCAAACGAGCGTACACACTGAATCATTAATTCGTTCCTTAACCCCTGAAGGGGAGCAAGAAGAAGTTGGAATGGGACTGTGGCGGTGTCAGGCGGTCAATCGCTCCGGATTTATAGCCTCTACGATTGCTCGTTGCAATGCTTGTTGCTAATTATGCTTATTACAATACGCATTGACACATTTAATTGTATTATTAATAGAAACGCGCGCATACGAGATTATAAAGCCTAATGACTCAGCGTGTACTTTCTCCAGTGGGTAGGAAAACAGTGCCTGGAAGTTCTACTAGTGTCTCTATCCTCGCTTCAACTACGCTCCTCCTTCGTTCCACGAAGTTTCTAGTAACCAGCAGCCGAGAGGAAGTACCGACGCCTCGAAAGCGCTTTAAACTTTCAGGAAGCGAAGCACCGTACGTAATGGACGTAATGGCCGCTGCGAAGGTTGCAGCGGACAAAACCCGAGTTCCATAAACCAAAATTCCCGAGTATACCTTCCCACGCCTCTGCCGAACTTATCCTTCGTTTCCACCTTCGCAAAGGGAAACATTTTGCAGATGCTTGGCTCGGAGTTTTTCTGCCAGCGGAAAGTGCATTAACACTTAGGTTGCCGCGCAAGCTGGTAAGAAAATCGCCGCCGGGCTACGCGTATCGCTACAGCAAAAGTTCCACAATTGGCACACGGTATGGATAACACTTGTGACAATTATGCGGCAGAAGACTCCTTTTTCCAGGTGTGTAACTTGACTTTGTAAAATCGCGAATAAAAAAAAAACAGGGAATAAAGGGGACTACGAAAAAAAGTTGAGAAAGAAAGTAAATTAGATGGTGAAGAAGAAGGCGCGATGCAATTTAGTGAAGGAAGTGATTTAATTACTCTTATGATAATTTATGAGAGACATATATCCTGCGAACTATCTTTCCAAATAGTTATTAGGATCTTTCGTAGTAGTAGTCAATATAAGCGGCAGTCTAAGTGTTAATACCACGCTGGCCAAAAGTTTTCTCAAGTAAAACGAAGGCAACCGTGACAAATAAAAAGAAAACGCGATCCAGGTTCGAATATATAATAAATAATAAATAATTAGAAAGAGGGAGGCAGTAATGCTACGAGAAAAATTCTTGCGGCACGTTTTATATATTTAACTGCAAAACTGTTTCATTTTTTGCAACAATAAAAATACGCACTTCACGTAGCTCGGACGTGGACAAGATTGGATTCCCTTTTTGTTACGAATTTTACGCCTTTCATTCGAACGCGTGACAAAGACGGTAAAAGAGAAGAGTCGAGATCGAGGGAGATAGAGCGAAGTAAGCGACAAATCTCGAAACGATGACGTAAATATAATTAGAATCGTGGTACGCGGCAACAGTAAATCGTGGGATTTGGTAGATTCCTCATGAGTGCAGGAATCCTACTCCTTTGCAACTCGTGACGTCACAGCCTAAAGGCGGATAGTGGGGGAGGGGTCAAGGGTGGGGATAAGCGTGTCCAATGAGAGATCCCTTTGCCTCTGTGTCACGCACTGGTGTTCTTAGCTGAATTCTCTTCAGTCAACAGTGCTAGATTGTTCAATAAGTTCGGGGAGCGCCGTCTATTCGTCAACAATAGAACTAAAACTCCAACGTTGTTTTAATATTCCATGTTTTATAAGAGACTCAACCGGAATTTCTATATTTTTTGCGATTTTTTATATGAGATTTTGGGTTTGAAAAAGCTGTGTGCACAGTGGATACAGTATTCGCTTACAATGCAACAAAAATACATTCGTATACGACTTTGTCAGCAAAATTTACAGCGTTTTTTTAACATTCAAAGCCTTTTTATCATAGTTTAAAGTCTTTAATTTATAGCTTAACTCCTTCGTTTAAAGCCTTTAGCTTGAAACTCTAGTTTAACATCTTAAACCTTACTAAACTAAAAAACTCAAGTTTCAAACTTTAGTTTAAAGTCTTTAACTGTTGGAATTACTTGAACAACTACAAATTAGCCGTAGAACTTATCGAACGACCTAGTACATGCAGCAATGACTATAGTCATCTCACGGATTTGAAAGGTTAAAGGCGCTTACCCATTGCGGCATCATGTATCTGTCGGGCGATCTGTGATGATAGTTGAGCACGACGACCGTCAGAACGACGCTGCTCGCCACCATGAACATGATGCAATTGAAGTACGACCCTGGATTTTGGGGTATTCCCGAAAGATACCCCGGAGAAAGAACACATAAAGGAGGTGATTAGTCACGGAAATGGCTTGAGTCCACGTAATTGGTCGCTTTTGCCCCTCCAGAATGATCCGCAAATACTTATTCTGGCGCAAATATTTATTTGGATGTAATCGTTCAAATCGCAGGTTCCTTCGTTTCCTTCGTCAGAGGCTACGAAACCTGTGATCCCCCTTTGCCAGGCTAAGCGACTAATTACGTACATAAATAGTAGGCGTCGTAACGACAATTCGACGAACGCAACGCGACAAAAAAGCAGATACACACTCTTCACACATTTGGCGGTGCCTTTAATGACAATCCTTGATAAAACACATCGACGATACGCCGACTGTCGTTTTGAATCCCGGAAAGTAATGGAGGAAAGAGACTTTGACGAGTAACGTTTCCATGGTAACGTGGCAAACTAAGACCAAACTATTGGAGTCACGTGATTATAAATAAGTGTCACGTGACATATCATAAAAGAATATATTTGTAAGGCGATAAAAATATGTATTACGGATTAAGTGAGATTTTTCTAAATATTTTTCGAATGAGATATGGAAGAGACTTAAGAAAATTCGATATTACAAATACTTCGCATTAATGTCGTTGGTGCATGACCGTAAGTAATGACACGCTCATTGTCGTAGTGCATTTTATCTTACATAATGTGAATGCGAACATTTTAATATGTGAAATATTGATGTATTATATATACACAATGGGCATTATCGTCTAAGGAAACATCATTGAAAATACTTAATTCCACTTTACGTCTAACGATATTTAGAAGAATACGAAATATTGATTCGTATCAATACGATGTTCATTTCGTTTATTTACACGAATATACTTTATATTCCTGTAAACGATGTGTATTTACTAAGGGCACATTATACAGAGTGTACATATAAGAATATAGCAGTTTTACTTCATTCCAATATCCCTTTGATGGAATGCAATATGCATCGATGTTTATCGGCTGGAATCGAAGAACAAGAAAGGTGGTCTTAGGTTGAGCGCATGCGCGTTGATTGCTTTTCCTTATCTTCTTCAAGATACTTGTTTTCCTTGGTCTTTGAGACCAGCCGATCTCACCCCTCGTGATTTTTTCCTTTGGGGATTCATAAAGAACCGTAAAGAGAAATGGCACTTCTATTCATCTTGCTCGATAATATATATATAATCGTTGAATTTTTCTGTGGTCTTAGCCACGTATGTAAACTATTTTGTCGAACTCGTATCGCTAAGTCGTATTTCTCAACTTTTATTATATCTCAATTTGTATATATAGCTTGTTTCAATATACACCTGAAGAGGATCTCTCTTCATCTTGCTCGGTAATATATATAATCGTTGAATTTTGCAGTGGTCTTAGCGACATATGTCAATCATTTTGTCCAACTCGTATCACTAAGCCATATTTTCAACTTTTATTGTAAATCTATTTATATATTTATCTTGTTTTGAAATACGCGTCAAGAGGGCTCGCGTCGAAGCTGAAGCATCGTGAGAACTCGAAGTGTCTTTATTTCTATTCAGTACACCTGAGATACTCTGCTGTTTGCTAAGACCACAGCAAAGTTCAATGATTATATAAAGAACCATGTGTACATGCCTCCACTGTTTAATAATCTGCCCAAGTCGAGACACAGGATTGAAGAAGCTGTGGCTGTTATTGCAGACAGGCTGATTATCGTATGAGAGAAATTAGCCTACACTCAAAATCAGTGATTTGTTCCCTGATCCATAAAGAGAACCAAGAAGAAACTGGAATACGATTGTGGAGGTGCCAAGCGGCAGGGATCTAATTTATCGACTCTACGATCGACATGCGCGCGATTTTGGAAGTGCGTAGAAACTTATAATCATGTTCGGTATAATATATATTAATATTATTAGTTGTATTGTTTATAGAAGCAGGCGAATTCTTTTATTAGAATATTAGACACTTTGGACATTTGTCAATTTCTAAAACTAACAACCACCTTTTCCATATCCTTGTACCGACATTTACTTATATTAAGCCTCGCAATATTATATTCGCCTGTTTCTATGAACGATGCAACTAAATATATCAATATATATTATACATAACACGGACCATTAGTACAAATTTCTACGCGGTTTGTAAATTGCGCGCATGTCGATCGCACGGTCGATAAATCAGATCCCTGCCGCTCGACATCTCCACAGCCATATCCCAGCTTCTCCCTGCTCCTCTTCAGGGTTCGTGGAACAAATCAATGATTCCGAGCGTACAGATTATATGTGTGTCGCGTGGCAAACGGAGCTAAGATCAAAAACTTGTAGAATAAATGATAGACACTAATCTTGCATTTAACTCCTGTCTTTTGTTATCGTTACTTAAAGTCAAGTGTAATTAAAAATCCATTCAAACCATTATATTCTTTTACGTACATCCGATACAATGGTCGTTATTTTCTCACTGCTGAACGTCACTTATTTACATTTATCCATCGAGGAATGCTCTGGATTTACATCCGCGGATTAATCATTTCTCCTTACATTAAACATTATTAAAGGTAGTAACATCGTGGGAGCCAAAAGGTGGAGGTTCCTTGGAAAAAGTCGAGTAGGGACGATGCTCATCAAGGAAAGCACCGAGACACAAAGTGAAGAAGCGCACTTACTTGTGCATTTACAGAGGAAAGGATGCATTTCACGAAGAGTACGCCTTTTTCATTCACCTTGACATGCATCTAGAAAAATCCATGCGACGTGCACGCTAATATTTATTCGAGCATCAAGTTTTGATGACCACCGAGAAGCTTTAAAATATTTACTCAACTACTGGTTCTCGCTATGCACGTAAAAACTCTGTGTGTGAGGGACACGACGGACAAACCTTCTCAAAAACATTAAGGTTGTTCGTTGCTCAAAGAAGTACGTGTTTTGCGTAAAAATACGTTCACATCATAATATCAGGCTTTTACATAGAACTTCATTGCGAGCATTGAGAGACGAATGCTTTATTTGCAATCCTCGTGATGTAATTATCGTAAAGCACGCTGGTACCTTTTCGTGCTTGCAAATACAACTGCACAAAAGAATGTGCACTTTACAGAAACAGAGGCTAGTTATTAACACGCATCTATGAACCACATGCAACGTGCACTTTATCGTCCATTTATGGCTTTAAATTTTAGCACCTTAGAAACTTTTATACAATCGTTATCTTTAGGGTTCAAGTCGTATTAGCCAAAAAGCATTAAATATTTTAGTATATACAACGCGTGAATTCTCACGATTATGACAATTACCATGAATTATAGTTCCTATACAACACAATGGTATAATTGCATTGTTGTAATAAATATACAAAGACAACGTAGATCGTGTTACAAGAGTTGCCTCGTGCGCGATTTGGCGAAACAAAGAAAAGATAGACATAGATATACCTGTAGGTACTACGAGTATAGCAGATAGATCGGCGTGAATATAGCAAGAATAAGGTATGCAGGCATCAGAAATAGTTGAATCCTTAAAGGAGTAGTTTTTTTTCTCTATTGCGTTACAGTCTCCATATATTTGCCCATATTAACCATTTTCTTCTCACTGACGTCTTATGTCGCGACGATGATATTGTTCCTATAAACTCACAGACGCGTTATCACGCGAGGCTATGTCCCTTGTGCGATGTCACAGACGCGTAAACACGCGACGCGATTGCGTTCGTGCGATTCCACGGACGACATATGTCGCGTGCCTCGTTATTAGATCAAGAGTTTAAATTCGAAGAAGTATTCATTACGAAAACGGTACAGAAAAGGAGATCGTGATATTGATAATTTATAAACTGTGATGTTGCATTATACGCGGTTTCCTGCTTTGAATTGTATCACACGGAGGAACGATAAATTCCAAACATCTTCAAATAAATGTTTTTCCTTTCCTGTACGGTTTTCTGAATGAACAGTTCTTCGAAATTAAGCTCTTAATTTAATAATGAGGCACGCGAGATATGTCGTCTGTGGGATTGCATGAACGAAATCGTGATAACGCGTCTGTGAGCTTATTGGAACACTATCGTGGTCGCGACATAATACGTCAATGAGAACGAAGTGGTTAAAGAGATGTTATTTTAATCTATTCTCTGGTAAGACATTATTAACTCTGTTTTAGAGCCTCATCTCTGCAGATTACCTAACGTTAATTGTACCCCCATTTCATCCTGCGCAAGAAAACGAAGCAAATATATAGTCCACATTGACCTATTAGTACTGGAAGTAAAACTAGTGGAATCATATCAGCATAGTAAGGATAAGCTTTAGAGACGAAGAATTTTTAAGACTTGTCCTCAGAAGAATTACTTAAAAACGTTGTTTCAATCCGTATTATTGTACAATTAATTTCATTCCCCGACGTCTGAAAATTTTTCATTATGTGTATATCCACCAATAATTGTTTATAAGAGGAACAGGGGGGAAATCGGCATGTATTTCTGGGTACTATAACATAATGAATAGTGATAAATCGGTATAGTACGAAATAGAGGTGGAAGCTTTAGATATAGCTGAATGCTTAAGAAAGCACTTTAACGCATAGTATTATTATACTAAACACTGTGCCGTCCGGTGACACCACGTTGGTGTCGTGTTTCAAGTATCGATAAATTACAGACGTATTAGCAAGTTTTCTGTCTTTACAAGAACTTGTGCCCACCTTGCTATTTAATTTATTTAAAATATAATATTATATATATACATATATATTAAAATACAATATTTGTGTAATAATCTGAGTCAGTCGAACAAAAAAAAATCCTGATTAGACGCGCGGACGGCACAGTGTTAATATATGTGGTTTGATTCGTTTCATCCAGTAATATTTACTAGAAGAGACGTTATGCAATAATATGGTCTTACATAATTTCGATACCATCAACATCGCAGCCCGTGTAAGTCAGTGAAATAAGAAGATGTGGGTGTATATTCAGGTACTACGAGTAAAGCTGATAGATCGACATGAGCATGGCAAGGACGAGGTACGCAAGCTTCGGAAATAGTTGAGTGCGCAGAAAGCAGTTTTGATCCGTAGTCTCCTATCTGCTGAGATATCCAGCTCAACCCACCTTCCATTCAGTAGCCCATAATCATATTTAGATGCGTATAGTCGAGTGGTTTATTCAATTCTCTGGTCGAGCTATTTCGCATCGTGTGCATGCCAAATAGAGGAAAGTATATATATATATGTACCTGCGGTTATCGTGAGAAAAGCCAATAAAGAGGCGCAAGCATAGCGAAAATAATATAGACGAGCCTCGAAGATAGTCGACTACCCGAAGAAATGTTTTACATTGCAATATTTTCGTTTTAAAACACTATTATACCTGGCTTGCTTTACCCTTTATCTCGATCGCTCAAGATATTTATCTCCAGGTTATAACGAATGCAATTTCTGCCAATATCCGGCCGTATATGGAGCAATGAAATAAAATTAATGTGGATATGTACCTGTAGGTACTGCGCAGAAAGCTGATAAATAGGCGCAGGCATAGCCAAAGTTAGATATGCGAGCATTAGAGATAATAAAGTACTTAGACAAGCGGTTTCAGTCCGTTATTCTACAGGGTATTCCAAAATGATGCACGCGCTCTTTAATAGTCGATAACTAGGAAACAAAGTGGCGTAGAATTACAATTCTTAAACGGTGGTGTAGTGCAATGTTTTCTTAATGGATGACAATCATTTTATACGCTCAAGGTGACCATTATTAAGAGCTATACAGCGTCAATGTCGCTGAACTGCCAAGCGAACTACGGCTGTCACTACGTCCGGTGTCATGGCTGCCATTACGGTTGCATGGCGCCATTTTGTCGTGATGGCAGCCATGACACCGAACATATTGACAGCCGTAATTCGCTCAGCAGCTCAGTGGCATCGACGCTGGTTGATTTGTCGTCGCTTGGAGCATATAAAACGACCGCGTGACTCGTCTGGCTTTTGTCATCCGTTAAGAAAATATTGCACTACGCAATCCTTCAAGAATCGTCATTCCACGTCGCTTTGTTACTTAGATATTGGCTGTCAAAGAGACAGTACATCATTTTGGAATACCCTGTACATGTGCTGACATCTATATAATTTCATCAACCTGATGTTTCTTAATCTTATCGTATCCTTTGTAGAGTACAATTTTACTTAATTTTCTTTCCACCACTGTTGCATCGTACGTGGAACAGTGGAAGGTGTATAAAGTAAACGTGCACCTAAAGGTATTGCGAGTTCGGCAGAAGCATAGCAAAAATAAAGTACGCAAGCTTAAAAGATAGTTAAGTGCTGAGAAAATAGTTTTATCCTGTAGTCTTACGCCTGCTGACGTACAACAAAAATCAATATATGCACTCGAGATTGGCGAGTAAGTCATTTAGAGATGTGTAAGTGCACTATCATTATGCTGGATAGGATAGAGCTTCTATAGTTTTCTATAGATAGATTTGAGTATTATCAGCACGAAATTCCGTGTCGTCTGTGATATTTGCTCTAAGCTTCAATTCAGATTTTATATTCATTTGTACATTCAAATAGTGATTCATATCGCTGCGATTCACTGCACGAATCATTAGAAGCCATAAATTGCAATATTTTCTGGCGCGTTTGTATGCTAAATTCGCGAGTAGAATATTCCATGATAAAATAATATTATACAGTGTTGCTTCGTACAATCTAAAAATAAACCCGTGTTATTTGTAAGAGATACACCAGTACAATGCACTTTTTAAATTAATTATCGAATACTAGAGTAATATTCAACAATAATATGTACGCAATTTGTCGTCACGTGGTACACTTATGTTCAAGCGTAAATGTTAATTATAAAAAATCTGTTTTCATCGACGTTTGGAAGATTTCGTTGATCGTGGCTTTATGAAGCACATATTCATCTTTTATCATTCAATCCACACAAATTAGTGGAACATCTTTCATTTCACGCGTCAGTAAAATATACGAAGTCGCCGTGAAAGTAACTCAGCACTTGGCACAGTGAATTACTAAAATTGTGCGAGAATATAATGACGCACGAAATAAAAATCAACGCGGAGTTGTAAAATTATTTGCAGTATGTTTTAGACATAAGCATCAAAAATTTCGGCCTTTTTTTTCCTATGATTTATATTCTAACAGTTATTACTTGTTATTTGCAACAGAATTCACTTGTTTATATTTTCTGGATATTCATTTACATTAATATTATATTTCCACGTCTTGTTTAAGATAATATATTGGATTCATGCATAGTTTGTAGCGTTTTCTTCGCAAACGCACTCTGTACATAAAAAATAAGATCTTTAACAATGTCCTATATGTAGGATCCTTGCTCTTCCAGATTGTTTCAGAATAACTTCATTTCAAACAGTAAATGTAAATATGAAGCTCCAATTACAAGTTTTTTCTCTAAATCGAAAGACTGAGTGCAGGATTAAATGTGTCAGATCAGCTTTGTTGATTAATATTATTTTCTGGGTGTGTCGATGGTTTCTTCTTGGTCATCGAATTTATTTAGTGCAAGATTTAATATTTTACATTGGTCATTTTGTCGATTAATGTTATTTTCTGGCGGAATCGCTTGTTCGTTATAGGACATTGAATTTACCTAGTGTGGGATTTATTGATTTATGTCAGCAATTTTATCGATTAACATTAAACCTACCACAGCTATCTAAATAACGATTTCAGAAACAGATGTCGTTTTCTAGAAAAAATGCTGCACTTCGTAAAACGAACATTTTTAAAGATTTTCTATTTTATCGATCTATCGACATCTCTTCTTAATATCCTTTTTCTTTAAGAATATACGTATTGTACATAAATATCTTCAGAAAGTGGCCGGTAGGTTTAGTGTTAAAAAAAGAATCTGAAGAAGCAGCTGTAGGATCTTTAAATCACGGTAAAAAATGTCAAAAATAACCTTTCCTTGAGGTGCCGTGAGATAGAAAACGCTACTAAATTATGCATCTACCCAATATGTTCGAAACCCTCCAACGGTTCCATAAAGCGTCTCTCGCTCGATGGACTTCCCACTTTCACCGTTTACGAGCTTCTTTATGCAAGTACGCCCGCAAAATATCAGTCGGTGATGCTGGAACGGTGTATATGAAGAATCAGGTAAGTGACACGTCGCGAATCGTGTCGATGAAACTTTATTGAACAGTCGTGAGTGTATTTTCGCTCTTATGTTTATCACGTGATTGCCTGTTTCTGAAACACTTTGCGTATTAGAGACGTGAATGATGAAGTACGCGAGAAGTTACTCTTTATACAAGTATCTTGATGTGTAATATACAGGGTGTCTGCATCTAACTATAGGATCTTGAATATTTTTAAATTGAAACAAGTTGTGAAAAAACTACTCGCTGGGTGAAGTAATTATTTTATGGACTCACCCAGTTAAACAATTAAAAAAAGGATCCCTTTAAATTTGAAATTATTTTTATTTTTAAATGGGAAATGTGTCTTTATTAGCAGATAACTGAGATAATTTTACTTTTCTAAACAAAATTACTTGATACAGACGGAAGTACAGTAAACCAAATCACAACACACTAGTATATTAAGAAGTGGAACGTATTGAACTGTATTCTTTTGTTAAATACGTGTTTTTAGTAGAGAGACATTAAGCACAATCCTTGCTTTGTATACAAGTTTTAGAAATTAAATCCACCCTTTTGCAAATGAAATTCACTCCATCGTCGCGCGGTCGAATTATTCGCTTGGCAAGTAAGTACTTGCGGATTTCACTGTCGGACGATTTCAGTTAAATTTATGTGCATATCTACGCATTCGAAATATGAAACTCACAATGTTCCTTTCACATTTCATACTTCGAATGTAACTAGATAAAAAAAAAACTGTAATCTTCGGTTGCATAGCTCTTACTTGTCGTTAGATGGATAGTAAAAATTACAAATCCACAATTACTTACTTGCCAATCCAATAGCATGACTGCCCGCTCAGTTAATAATACATTTAAATCAAAAATACGCGCAAACTTTGCGCTTTTCGTCCAATCAATTGGATCCACGTTTCTTATAACAGTTTTCTCAATCGATTCCAACTGTACATCCCTGCGCAAGAGGATTCTTCGCCTCCTGCTCTATTTCGCAAATATCTGAGATCGCGCGGTTTCGCGAGACACCCTGTATATCGTGGTAATTTAATGATAGCCACGAGCAGCGTGTTAATCGCCACGTTAATCTGTGCGCCGTCGTCGAAATGATTAATGGCCATCTACAGAAGCCGCAGCTTTTATTAATGGATCTCCCATTCATTATGCTCGATTATAAATGCATTTGCGAACTTTCATGCGCCGCAGGGAGTTGTGCGCTGGTTTTGCATTGTCAAGTTTGGCTCGAATGTATTGATACAATGTCGGTCAGCTTTGTCGTTGCGGCGCAATACTGTCCAACAAATTATACGATTGTGCGCAAGGATATAACGTGGAGGAGCGTTTAACAGTGTTGAACTTTTTGTAATCTGTAATCTAAAAATAATCTCGACTCTATAATATCTAAAATAAGTGTGATCATATTAAATTGTACTGATGTTGAGAAGAAGTGTTATTTATTATTCTATTTGAAATGAAGGTAGGTGGCGCACTTTGATTTTGCTGAGGAAGTTTTCATGAACGAAACGAATGGAGGTTAAAAGGAAATAACGAATGTCTGAATTTTGAAATTAAATATGTCGCTTGGAACGAAGAGAAATATTTTAAAAAATGCATAGATCAGAAGAAAGTGAGCTACGTTCAGATGTAGTCAATTCAATTGCAATTGATTTCAAAAATAAAATAAGCCTAGCAGTCCAGTTTGAGAGAAGGTCTTGAGTTTTACTTGTGGAGTCTTCGTTAGAGAATTTGGTGGCGAGTTAAGAAGTACGACAACAAGTGCTATACGACAGTTTTGATGGTCTGTGCATATATTTCAACCTTTTTAATAAATCATATTTTTACCAACACCATTTTACGATACTGGTATTTTAGTGCCTTAGAGAAAATTACTGTTTGATAAGAGAAGGATAAAGTTCATGTGTGAACAAAACACATTAATTATGTTAATCCGACTCGGTTGTAACCGAACACTTATCAAGAAATTTATTTCATCTATAACTATTATATATCTATAATACTTTATCTATATGTAAAACGTGAAAATTGTTAATATAAATTTGTTTGCTCGCAAATTTTCATGGAGATGATTTTACTATTATCTTTTTGTTTTGTATAGGTGACGTAAGTTCGTGATAGTTTCTTTACTGATTTTCACCAGAAGCAAGCACCTTTTGATAATAAATTAATAGATATGAAAATCACGGTTTATTCTTTCGAACTTACGATATCATATTACTTGATTTTTCGATACAGTGATTTGAGGGATGACCCTATGCGTATATTTTTAATTTCATCGAAACACGAAATCTCTTAACCTTTTAGGTACGACGCGCCACTATAGTGGCTTTCTGGGACATCATATTTCTGGACGATGCGCTACTATAGTGGCTTTCTAAAAAGAATTCGGATAGTAACGTTAGCTGCAGCAAATATATCATCGATCAGCCATTTAGACTAACCAAAAAAACATTTTCCATCGTATAGTAAATCCAAAAAATCCAAAAAAGCGTTACGAAATCGTATTACATGTTCAAAAATCGATATAAGACGGAGATCTAGCTACAAGTGTGAACCTCGTACCACCTTCTAAAATACACCATACCCAATCGCATTACTAATTATTTAAGTGAATCGTTAAAGATTAAAATTTGTAAGAAAAACTACAACCTAATCATCGAATACTTCACTCCAATGTACTCGTATAGAGAACAGCACTGTCGATACACATTGCAATGTTATACCGTTTAAAAAAAACTGTTTCTTTTAAACTCATTTCCCCTCAGACTCCGCCCTCCAGAGAAATAATCTCGCGTAGAACACAGCCGTACCTAAGAGGTTAAGTATCTCGAAAAAAAATCAATCACACTTTCGAAATCAAATCGATTACCAAATAACCAGGCTAAGATAATAATAAGATCCGAACATAAACGAACTTAGGCCACTTTCAAAATAAACGGCACGAAAAGTAGTCCAAATGTTGCTCAGTAGCTTCGATGTTACGCGTCTCGAAGAAGCCGCGACATAACCTCTCTGACATAACCGCCATCAAAGTGTCGAGACGAGCGCGGCGAGGCCGGATGGCTGGGCGAGGATCGTTTGCACGCTCGTCTGGCCGGTCGAGAAGCAATTTCCATGGAACGAGTCCGCCGGAAGGAAGCTGCTTTTTATTTTTTGCCGCCGTGAACAACAATGCGGCCCATTGTTGCGATAAACGACCGAGGTTAGAGTGGCTCGCGGGGGCCGAGGGAAGGACGAGCAAAGGCTGTCGCCCACTTAATGGCGCGACATCGGACCATCGGGCTATCCAATCGTCTCCGCGATGAAAGCGCTTGTCGCGGGGCTTAACCCTTTGCACTGGCACCGTCGAGGCGGTGATACTTGAAGAAAATACTCGATCAGAAGTATCGATTTACTCCGACGAATGTGGTATGCCAAGAAAGGTGAGCGGGGGCGAACTGAAATGAGGGAAGACTAAGGGATTAAACTGAATTTATACGAAATTATTCCTCAAATTTGTAGAGCAACGGGGTTACTCGATGAACTGTGATATAGAAATCTGAGAATAAGTTATAGCAGCGTGAAGTCAGATAAAATGCTATTGTATATGTTCTTTTATATATTTATCAAAAAAAAAATGTGTTTGTTCTTCATTTTAATCCCGATAAGCTTTACGCGCGATATAACGTGCAAATTGGGAGGGGCGCTATGCGGAGTACAAACAAATGTAAGTTGCATAATTAAAGATAAATAATATTAAATAGCTTATTGTAATATATCTACAATAGATGAGCGGCTAATGACCATAGCAGTCGACGCCGTTTTAATACTAAAAAAGAAGAAGAAGAAGAAAAGTCTCGATTTGAACTCGACTAATCGTTACAAAGGTTTATATTAACCCTTTCGGTCACGAATTATTTATGCTCTGAAAAAAAAAATCATGGCTTCGCTAAGCGAAGTTGAATGATGATTTTTGAAAGAAGATATTATGTTCAAGTTGGTGCGGTATAAGTTGAAAATTGGAAGTATTTTATAAGATTTTGTTATTATTATTAATTTATATATATAAGTAAGTCCTTTTTTGCTCCAACGTATATCTTTGTTATCCGTTACTTGTCCAAAATTATCCACGGTTCACGGAAGGTACAAAGACGACTGAGAAGAGTCCACTCGAATGTGCGTATTTAGTTTTGTTATCTGATAACACAAATTGACAGAAGAGGTCTACGCTGTTCTCAAATAAATTCTATGCTTATGATAATACGAGGAGAACCTTTAAAACCTGTAAAATTTATTGAATTTAAACATACTTAGCATTTATTTAGTATGTCCTCGTATGAGGACTCCAAGACCGAAAGGGTTAACATTTTATAAACATTTGAGCATTTGGAACAAATTTTGAAACATTTGGAACATTTGTGAACGATTTTAATATTAAATATAAAATAAATAGGTAGCCTCAGAAATATAACATATCTAAATATAAAGCAATAAATTTGTGAAGTTATGGATAACGATTTCTCTTTAGTTATATAGATAGATCATAAAATCGAGAACTATACTGTAGAAAGTTTATATTTTTGTGACATTTTTCTTTATGTACTTTCATAATCTTTTACTACTCAAAAGGCTTCTACTCTTTTTTGCGATGTAACCACATAACACATTAGTAACTAGCTGTGTGAAAAATCTTTTAAACATCAAGCCATCGTATCGAAAACTTTACAGTAGGGGAGAGTTGTCTAATGGTCGCCTAAATCATACCGGTTCATTTTTTTGGTATCGATTAATCTTTGCGACTTTTAATAGTAAATTTATAAAGGGTGTATGGAGTTGGTAATATAAAATACAAATTGTTATCTCGATTGATTTTGCGTCGACTTGTAGAAGCCAGAACATTTCAAGTAAGTTTAGTGTCCATTTTGACCGATTATTTTAGAACGAATTTCAATTAAATACTATAATTGATTAATACATTTTGTGTTTTCTTTGAAATATATTTAATATAACGTCTTTATAGTAAGATTATAATATTATTTATATTATTTTGGGATTAGATAAATAATATTCCTGTCGGCTCGCTTAGTTTCCTAAATCGTACCAGTTCGATTTAAGAAATCACGCTGAAATTTTTATCGAAGACTTAATTCGCTAACATTTAAAGTCTTTAGTCGCAGGAGCGTTGAAAGACGACAAAAGATACTATCGTTCAAAATGTTTGCAATATCTATCACTTTTAATGTTTTCTAATAGTTTATTATTTCAATTTATCATATTTCATATTTTTTATAAAAATTATGTTCATTTGTTCTGATACTGTTGTGTTTCCATATAGTAAAAAAAATTAATGATATACTTTCGAAATAAAACTGATTACCAAATAAATTACTTACGATTTTGAAAAGATAGCAGCACATTTTAGGATATATTTATTTTATACGTAGAATGTTCAGTTAGAGGGTTTCTGCAAAAATAAAAGTATAATCGCTGTTTAATAGATGTATTAAAAATCCCTTAGGTAATACGATTTTGGCAACTCTCCCCTATATTCTTCAAAAACGAGATGAACATATTCGATACGTTTACAGATTTAAAAAATCATGTCCACGCCGCTGTCTATCACAACTGGCTATCATGATGCCTATTGTGATTTTATCGTGGCTGTAAATAGCGGAAACCTCGTGATCCTTTTTCACAACGTGGCCACATTCCGTGTCTGCAGTGCTTTCGAGCAGCAGAACTCTCGCATATGGGATAACGAGCCACGCTATGCTACCTTTGAATGGCAAAGGGACACGCCAAAACTAAATTCGTAGCTCGAATTCGCCGGGGGCCAAAGTTTGTGGCCAACCTTCTCATTTCCAGAAGCTGCGGTTGCGAAAAACAGTCGCCTTGAATACGTATGACTCTGCAGTCTTTTGAAAGCAAACCGATATTTTGGCCCTTTTCCCCCTTTTTTTTTCCTTCTTCTCTTCAGCAAGACAATGCTTATTTAGCTTATTCAGCTTGCTTAGCAAAATTCGCAAAATTCAAATCCACTTAGCAAAATTCTCGAACAGGAGATAGTATTTGGATTTATGAGACAATGTTAATTATTTGCTCGAGGTATTCTTCGTGGATGTGCTTGAAATATGTTATCAAGGTCGTTATGTTGAACAGCTTTTTTCTACACCCGATCAGTCTTAATTTTTCAAGAATTAGAGGAGATAATTTTGTCTTTTTGCAGGATGTCCCGTGGTTTACCGTTAAAAACATAAATGTAATTTATTAAAAGAAAGTAAACAAAGGTTTGCTCGTACATCGAGTACAGAAGCTTCTAAATTCCCGCGTTCAATTTTTCGCCATCTTTCAATCCAACATTCGCGAATTTGCATGATAACATTAAGACTACAAGCGAACTCGGGATACGAATCCAAAAAAGAGCACGAACAGCACGTAAAATCAGCGTGACGTTCAACGCGTTAACCACTTGCGCTAGGAAGACGTGCCACGCACGTCGAGATGCTTTCCTTCCAAAATCGTCAACAACGTGTGCACCACGTGGATAGACATTTATCACAGAAATAAAAATGACGTGCGCGGCACGTCAGCTAATAATTATTAGGTTGTTCGGAAAGTAATTTCGTTTTTCTTTTTTTATGAAAATGAAAGACGATTTTCTTATGGTGAATAAATATTTTACTGAATTATATATTGTATATTCTGCTCCAATGTCTTTTGTCATCTTTCTAGCAGTAATATGAATCCACGCTCATCAAATCTTTGTTTTTTACTAGCACAGAAGGTGAAAAAAATCCACAAAGTGTGTGCCAAAGGTAAAAAACATACACACCACGTTTTTAATATTTGATACACACTTTGGGGATTTTTTTCAATGTCTCGTGGCATTACGTATTTCAAAATATCTTGAAAGCTACCTTACGGTGGTAGATTATTAATAAATAAAATCTTATTGTTGTGAATATTCGTTTACATCCGTGTAAAATTCTTTATGCAAGACCCTACGAACGCGATGAGGCGCTGCTTAAAGGCCTGCACTCGCAGTCGCTTTGACGCCTCACCGCGTGTTATCCCTTTGACTGCCACGCCAAAATCATACGTTTTCCTCAGTACACCACGGGGATATTTTTATTATTATCCAAGATTTCATAGAAATTAATTCATTTCGGAAGATCTAATACAACTTCATTAAAACATTTAACACATAAAAAAATACACACATAAGATTTCATAGAAATTAATCTTTCATTTTCGATCTTCTAATACAATTTAATTGAAACATTCAACACTTAAAAAAATACACATCAAAGATTTCATAAAAATGAATCCTTCATTTCCGATGTTCCAATACAATATACGGAACACTCTTTATTTCAAACTATCTTCCAACTAGTCCTTATGTTCAAAATACACTAACCCTCAATTTTCATCCAACCCTCACAATTCTAAGTGGTTCAAGGTCACCAATGACCAGCGTGGCAGTCAAAGTTCCTTGGTAGCGCAAGTGGTTAATAATATATGTGCTGTAGAAAAATACGTCCAGAAAGCGACTGGTGGGTTTAGTGTAAGCGCGGTAGGCTCCCCACGGTGCGAAATCGACTGGGCCAAGGTAGGTAGGATAAGGTGGTCGGTACCTATAAGTGGCACCGCCTCGGAGGTTCGCGTCAAGACGTGGGCCACCAGCAGGGAAAACACCGTCTGTGACAACAGGATGGTCACACCTGGAACACGTACACACACACACGCCTGGTTCGGTATCTGCACACAGCGCTCACGACGTGCACCGTGGGACATCTTTCTTTCTTTGGCTGTCGAGCTCGATTGTTGCGTGCCTCCACCGCTTTAACCCATTGACGGTTACATCCCGCGACGATGAAGGGCAGAGCCTCGAGTGCCAAACGGTTTTTCTCCCGTGACGGCCGAGTATGGGTTTTTCACATTGGATCTAGCCTTTTGCCAATGGAATTCACTCCTTTGCAAAGGAAAGTCGGTCTTTGCGGCTAGAATTTAAGCTCGTGCAAAATGAAATCATCCCTTTGTAAATGGAATGAGCTCTTTTGCTAAAGATAATGAGCCTTTTGCGAATGGAATTGAATCTTTTGCAAGAGAAAATCGGTCTTTGCGGATAGAATTTAAGCTTGCGCAAAATGAAATCATCCCTTTGTAAATGGAATTCGCTCTTTTGTAAAAGAAAATGACTCTTTGCAAATGGAATTCAACCTTTTGCAAGAGAAAATCAGTCTTTGCGGATAGAATTTAAGCTTGTGCAAAATAAAATCGCCCTTGGTAAATGGCATTCGCTCTTTTGCAAAAGAAAATGACTTTTGCAAATGGAATTCACCTATTTGCCAATGGAATGCCAATTGCAAACGGGTGAATTTGTTTTGCAAAAGGGTGAGTTCCATTTGTAAACTGGTGCGTTTCTATTGCAAAAGTGTGAATTTAATGCGAAAAACCTGTACCATACAGCTTATCTCGTGCCACGCATGGTAACGCGTTCAAACCGCTGAGTCTACCAAAGATACATTACAATCCTCTTGCCCTTTTCTCATCTCACTTAAACCCAAAATCTGTTCATAGTCTTTTCCTAAGATCGAATATACAATCACAGCTCTCCTTCTGCGCCTGTCATCGCTTTCCAAATCCTCATTTTATTCAATCCTCTATCACTCTTTACGTATTCATCCATCATCCTTCTATTCCTGCAGGTATTATTAAACCCACTCACGTTACTCCACGATATTTCACAATTACTGCTCTCCTTGCATCTTCACATCGTCCTTTCCCAGCTCTTCAGTCTCCCAAATCCACCATCACTCTTTACGCCTGCATTCGTTATTCCTTTATTGTATCATCAGCCCCCTTTAGACTCTCGCGAAGGCGAAAAACGCGCGGAGTTCGAGGCGAGGGACGATAGAGAAAAGAGCACCGGGAGATTCTGTAATGCCTGTTCTCATTCGGACGTGAAACGAAGCCTTTCAGAGCCCCCGATCGCGCGTTCCGGTCGAAGAAATCCCAGGAGAGGGCCGGGCCTCGACAAGAAGATAAGGGGTAGGTACTGCCGGATTATTTCGAAACGAAACAAAGCCCTTCGAGGCCTTCGATCGCGCGGGCTCCTTCGAAAAAAGGCGAGGCGAAAAAGGCGAGGCACGCCGCGAACATTTCATCGAGTTTAGAAGGAGGCGTCCGAGGAAATGGAGAGCTCAGTGGGAATGAGAAGCTGCCAAGGAGCGGGATTATTTGTTTAAGAGCGGAAGCTTTTTCGAGACTCTTTCCACGCCGTGTTCGGCTTTAACCCTTTAGGTCACGAATTATTTTCACGTGAAAAATAATCATGGCTCCGCTATGCGGTTTTTTTTTTATATTACATGATTTTTGAGGTGTATAGAATATAGCTAGGGGGTTCCCAAGGGAGTGTAGAGTGTTTTTGAGTGATTATGTTATGGTCAAGTGTGTGTGGTGTAAGTTGAAAATTGAAAATATTTTATTTTCAGATATTGTTATTATTATTAATTTCTTAATATAAATAAATATATAATATATAATATAAATTATTTACGTGAGAAACTCTGGAATATTATATATATAATACAAAATTTTTATGTAGTATGTATGTATATATGAGTGAGTTCTATTTTTCTCCAACGTATACCTTTCTTAGCCGTTAATTTTCCAAAATTATTCAAGGTTCACGGGAGGTACAAAGATGACTGAGAAGAATCTACTTGAATGTGCGTATTTAGTTTTATTTTATGATAATATAAATCGACAGAAGTTCTTCTGTTCCTCTTTTTGCAAATCAAGTACTTCTACATGCGTATTATATGTAAAAAATATCGAGTAATGTTAGTTACATAGTAAGAAATAAAAAATGTTATTATAATCCAATAAATTAAAAAAGTACACGTGGAGACGAAGGTATGTATAAAAACTGTGCGCGGATAATTCAGTAATTCGATAATAATAATAATAATTCAAGGAGAACTGTTTATAGACTAAGTTATATGTACTATATACATATACTATATACATATATACGTATAACCTAATCTATAAACGGTTCTCCTTAAATCATTATTATTATTCTTTACCAAATTATTATATAATTACCAAATTCTCTGCACACGTCTCTTCTTTGATTTAGTTTTCCACGTTAAACGTAATCGCGATATATCCATTCTTGTTATAATTCGGATTCTGAATCCGCGCGTCTACCGTATACGTGTTACACGGAGAATTATTCAGAGGTGACACTTTCATTCCCTCGTAGATATTTTATCGCTCGTCCCTTCACATTCCTCGCCTGCTGTACTTAGGATTTTTATGTCAGAATTTTACGGAATTCTCGTGGTCACCATTGGACGATGCACCAGTGGTGAATAGGGTCGTGGAATATGGTCAATATAAATGGCCCTCGGTTCGTAAAGCTTCTTCTCATTTTCGCCCAAAGCTCTAACGGTTTGAACTCTATGCATATTTGAGACTTGAATTTGGACTTGAGTTTGCAATGGAGCGTGGAAAATTCTGGAATAGTTTCTCACTCTAAATATCTTGTGTTTGAAAAGTGTTTGGTAAAGGATCACGTGGATCGTATTATCTTAAATACTCGAATGAACTGTGAGATCGCTGCGATTTTTTTAATAAATACCAAGTAAAGTGCTAGCAATTTTAACATAGCACCTTCAGCGCTCAGAAGACCTTGTAAATTTGGTACCTTCTTTTAAATCTAAATTAACAATAAATTCTAAGAAAATGTGGAACATTTTTGTTTTTATAAACGTTTACTGTTTTACAATTATTTCATGAAAGCATGTATAATATAAACATTCATGAACAAGAAAGACCAGAACTAATAAATGTATCGAAAGAATATCTAAATCATATCGTTTCAAAAAGTAGTAAAGACTGCGAACATTGGGATTTTTATTTATAAAAAATCAAAGATTTCCAATACGATTGGTTAAGCAAAATTTTCGTAATGTATGATTATACAGGGATTCTTTTACTGTGAAATGTGAGAAGCTTTTACTGTGTTGGGCTAAACTAGATGTTGCTCGTAACATGACGTCGAGCATGAATACTGGCGACAAAATAACGATATTCACACGCATTGTGTTACAACAAAGGGAAGCGAGAAATGCGGAGAGAACATTGATTTACTGAAAATATTTGAACACAGCTTGCAATGTTTTGTAGAGATTCGTGAAAGGACGATGTGATTTTATAATATATTTTCCCGAATTTTTATGATCTTTCAATACATTCCTTGGCTTATTAAGTTTCTTTAGATTTATTAAACGACGAAAAAATGCGCTTTAGTTTAGAAACGTAAGAAATACAATCGATATTTTAATGACACAAGTATGTGAGTGTCTGTGTGTGTATGTTAATATTTATTTTAATTACTTAGAAGAATCTTCTTCATTGAAGTTCATTTTAAAAACAAAATAACTTTCATGAATCGATAATGTCCCGAGCCACGAAAGGTTAATACAAATTTAATATAAGTTTGAGTAAAAACCATGGGATTATTTTATGTTTTAATCTTTACGCTGTCCAATCCTATTATAGTTAGATAAATTTTGTATATAAATATGACAATAATTCTCACTTACAAAAGCAAATGTATTATTTTAGGAATTATACTTCAATGACAGCTTAAAGTTACAATCTTTTTTTAAGCGGATTACATAATTTAACGAATTGCGATTACGTGGTTGTTAGATATACTGGTCGTATAACATAGTCATTTAACAGGCTAATTATCCTGTTTTTAATCGCACAATGGTGAGGTTGATCGAACGTTTGGTAGTGCGTTTGCCTGATTAGCCGATAGTACAATTGCTGGATTGTTGGACTTCGTGATTGTTCGACCGTCCTATTAGCCGATCGCCTGATTATCTGTTCGATTGTCCAATTGCTCGATTGTCCGATTACACTACTGGCCGACTATTGGATCAACTATTAATCTGTTTTATCGTTCATTCAGTCAGCTGTTCATTTATCGCATCTGCCATTTTTTTTTATAAATCCTTGTATCATCTTGCCTCAACTTCTGTCTTTCTAATCGTTTACCTTTATTCAGATATTTTATGTATCTTTATTTGTTTGGTTGCACTCTATGCATTTCTATTCATTTGTCTAAGCGCCTTTTTAGTGCACTGTTTGAATATCTATTTGTTGAATTTTCTGGTTATTTTCTTTATGATTGTGCGTTTCCTTAGACTAACTTTTCTTTATGTTGGTCAGCTGATTTTCCATTTCTCATTTGTCAATGATTTTGCTTCCTTAAGTAATTGGATTTTCATGATTGCCTCGTCGTCTTTCTTCATCGTTGTATCAGCACCAAACGTGTTAACCACGCGGATGACTTCTAATGACATCTCAGAGCCGTTTACATACAAGGGTCATTGTTTGCTTCACGTCAGTGAATATAACGAGTTCGGTATTCGTGATAGTTTTGCAATCGGCATATAACAGCGGTGGCGTTACAGCCAATTGAGATTCTGCCAAAGAAAGAAAGAAGGAGCCGGTGGGATAAGGATGTCTATATATTAGATTGTCCCAAAAGTTTCTTTCGTTTTATAAGGAAATAATAAACGCATATTTTCATTACATGATTTTATTCAATTATATATACAGCTAGAGGACGACTGAAGATGAAGACATCTGAGAGGTTAGGTTTCAAGTTTCTGTGAACATCATCAGATGAAGTAGCTGCGCGTCGACAGCGAAAGACACTTTCGGGACAACTTCATACTTATCCACTGCGCACGTCGTCCGCGCAGCATCGTCTAAGACGCCATCTTGACATTGGCCTCCCTTGACATTTATCTGTGTGGCTTTCAGGACAGAGCATAGGTTACGCTATCATTTTTTTGTTCTCGCTATAAAGTGCAGCACGATGCATCGAGTCCGCGAGTCCTTCGTCGACGCGAGAGACATTGTACAATTCTAAAAAAATGATAACCTTGTTTGCAAGACTCAAGCAAGATCTAAAGTATCTCGTACGTTCCTTCGCGCTCAGTGTAAGACAGACAAGGCAAGATTAGAGGACAGGAGAGTATAGACAGCGAAAGACTTGGCAGAAGAGTGGTTGCGCTGAAAGTTCATGTACTGTTGGTTTCAAGCGTCGTTTGTGCCGCAAAAAAAAAAAGAGAGAGAAGTATACAGTACCGATGGTCGATTCGATTAAGAGGAACGGTTACGACAGCGAGAGACTTGGCGGAAATGGGGGAATGCGCTTGGAGTTCACGTTACGTTAGCATCGAGCATTGTTTTTCTTGTTTTTTAAAATATTCGAAGTTCCTCATAAATCCGGTGCGTTAACTTTGGATCCTTTATAACCATGAAGTTAACCGCCCAAGCGTCAAATTGGGCTTCTCTTGTTTAGTATTTAACACTAAACCTACCAGCCACTTTCTGGACATATTCATGTATAATATATCGTGTATATCTTTAACCCATTATTTACCATTGTCCCTTTCTTGGGACGCCTGTGTTTTATTTATTTCTACCTAAGCAATGAAACCTTTAGTTTTGATCGTTGTACCTAAATGTACTAACTGCTATAAAAACGACAAACTAGATAAATATATTTGTTCTCTCAGTAGCTTACTGTAGGACATGAATTAATTAGTGCGCTTTTAGATTTGCACTTGGCTTTGGCATATAATGGGTTAAAGATAAAGGTTATTAACACTATGCCGTCCGCACGTATAATCAGGATTTTCTATTTGGCACTGGTAAAGCTAATTCTGATTATTTCGCTTGCAAATCGTGAAGTTTTACTAGTCTCATCGTCAATTCTCGTGAGTTCTCAATCCTGTCCCTTTATTTTCACGAAATTTCGAGGATGTATGTAAATAAATTCAACTGGAACATCGAAGTTGTCCGCGCATTCATCACGTATAACCGTGTCTTCTTCGTTTGCCATTATGAAAGGGTACAAATTCTTATAAAAACAGAAAACTTGCTAATATATCTGTAACTTATTGGCACTTAAAACGAAATACACGCGATACTGGCACCACAATGATGTCACCAATACTAGCCCAATTATTCTGCACACGACACCAACGTGAAGTCACCGGACAGCATAGTGTTAAGAAGAGATATCGATATATCGCTAGAATGACTCACACTGTGGTGTAGAATCAAGGAAAATCTCAAAAAATGCCCGACTACGAAGTACAACAATTTTTTAAAGAAACGATCGAACATTTAAATCGCTTTAGTAGGTTTAGTGTTAAAAGTACCGCTTCATGAATACTTTTAGTCCAAGTGATTACACATTGAGATTTTGCCAATGCGTATCTTCGCTTATAAAGGTTGTACTAAACTAACATTTTTGCTGGCACGAATTTTGTAGCTGTTGTCGTTGACATATTTACAACTTATAAGCAGAGAAAAAATGCGATACTGCGACGTGCTAAATTGTCAGACGGAATTAGAGAAGCACGATCGCACTGCCTGGCACTTTCCCACATAAAACGAAGAAACTCAGACGCGCTGTCCGCCATTTGCTGACGTGAAACGAAACAAGCGCAGTCGCGTCGCTTGGCGCTTGCCAACCGAATTTTTCCAAATATCCACAGCAGTCAAACGTTTAAACGAATCTCAGTTTTTTCGAATTAACCAGAAAATAAAGAGAAGAATAAAGAAAGACACGAATTTCACTGTTTTTTTTATAAAACAAGCTGCATTTTTTAAAGTGGCACCGAATTAATTTGCGCACATAACGAATCAGATATGCGTGAAGTTTGTTCCTTTCGATGTAACGGAAGAGCACATTGTATTTCGAATTTTTGGGCGCGAGCTTCTGACAGCAACTTAAATCGCTAGTCTATTATCTCCGATCGATCTGTTGCGGAAAGCAGATCACTCTGTCGCTGATTCGAAATTCTGCGACAGCAAGAAGATCGTTTGACTTTCGTCGAACTGAGGAGCGGCTAGCTTTCAGGCGAGGCCTGCAATATGCAATGCTGAAGAAGCAATTCCGTCGAAGCGTGCGCCCCTGTTTCGCCTGTTCGCGACGCGCACTCGAGCCACAATCGGCCGAGTTTTAACCCCTTCAGACCTGACGCGCATTATAATGTACACTGGTTTAGCAACTTCAATATCTAAGCTGGACATCTAAGTTGGTTAAATAGATTCCCTACTTATCGACCGATCCGTGTAATCTAAATCGCGCACTGTACACTGGTTCTCAATAACAATATCAATAATGTACATTGGTTTAGAACTTCGATATCTAAGTTAGATATGTGAGTTGGATAAATAGATTTCCGACTTATCGACTGCGCCGTTTAATCTAAATTGCGCACTGTACACCGGTTTTTAACTTTAATATCAATGATGCACACTGGTTTAGAGCTTCAATATCGAATTTAGATATCTGACTTGGATAAATAGATTACCTACTCATCGATCGATGCGCATAATCAAAATTACGCGCCGAATCTATCGATTTCTTAATGACTCTGTTAGACCCCCTTTTACCTAACGACATTACCGTAAATATAGAATCATGGTACAGGTTTTTCAAATTAAATCCACCCTTTCGCGAATCGAGTAGTTTTAAACCTATAAACGGTTCTCCTCGAATTATTATCATCATCGAAGTACTGAACTTTCCACACACAGTTTTTATACACACCTTCATCTCCATATATAATAACATAGTTCTAGAAATTATAATACAATCTTCGACTTCTTAGTACACAATTACCATTAATGGACGTTTTTTAAATATAACATATACGTAACAGTACCCGATTCGCGAAAGCCTGAATTAAATACGAGAAAGGGATTTCATCAAAAGGCCGAATCTAATTCGATAATCCTCTACAACTCGCACATCACGTTAATCCATCCCATAAAAGGCACGCGTTACAGAACATCGTCCTTTAGCCCTCCATCGATCTCGACGCGTTTTCGATTAGACATCCCCCCCTTCGGAAGGCCGCGCTCCCGTTTGCGCCGGAGCATCGCGACTCAGTTCCACTGAATTATACAAACAAGCCCGACGTACAAAAGGGAGCGTGGAAGGCACACAGAGAGAGAGAGAGAGAGAGAGAGGCCGTTTCTAATTATCCGCGGTAAAGTGGCATCGCTGTCCTCCGCGTGACACGCCGTTTAAAGTTTCATGGCAGAACGAAACGATCCGGCGCTGCTCACCGGGATAATACGTATTTCCTCGGGGTTTTTGGGCCGCCTTTGATCACTCCCATCCGCGGCCAATTTTCAATCTCCGTCCGCGTTTCTCCCCGTTGAAATTTCGATGAGTCGGAAATGCTCACCCCCTCCCCTCCCCCTCTCCCTTCATCCCTCGAGCCTGCACGTCGATGTGTCCGCCGATTAATCCCGATTTCAGGATCGGCGACATTTCAATTCCACTTTAATTTTCGCCCTTTGTCGGCGCTGGCCCTTTGGCTGGATTCCTGCGACAGGTTCGACCGGAGTTTCCACCCCCTCCTCCGATTCGATGAACCAGTGGTTCTTGGCCTCGTGGCTACGGCTGGACTTTCGCGGACTAGGCGGCGCTGTTGTATATAGGCTTTTCGAAGTTTACTCCTTTGCGATATGGAATTCGGGCTTTTGCAAAAGAAATTCCCTATTTTCCGTAGTATTTGTAAAGTATTTATACATATACATATATATACATATATACGTATATAAAAGTAATTGATTTGTAAAAGTGTAAATTCCATTTGCAAAGGAGTGGATTATATGAAATCTAATTTGATTTGCAAAAGGGTGAATTCCATTTGCAAAAGAGTGAAGTTCACTTGGAAAAGAGTGAATTCCATTTGCAAAAGCGTGAATTCGATATTGCAAAAGGGTGAATTTAATTTGAAGTTATATTTATTTATATACTTATCATATACATCTCATGATGTTAATTGCATGGTAAGGAATGAAAAACTCTGTGACTTTCTTCGAAGATCGCTTCAGAAATTGGAGCACGATCACGTGGATGAAGTTAGATTGATTTTGGACAACGCGTGTATACAGAAAGGCACAGGAAGTGCGTCATCTTGTTGGTCGGACAAAGCACACTCTAGTTTTTTTACCACTTTTTCCAAAATCAAGTTTAGCGCAAGAAATATGTCCGCTGATCCTTTAAATCGGACAAATATAGTAGATGTAATTAATAACCCTATTGGAACTGTTACATTTAGAAATTGTTGTAATTATTTTATGAATATGTACCCATATATATTTTTTTTCCTTTAATTTTTATTTGAATAGAATTAATTAAAAAAAATGATGTTCTAAGAACTGGTGAATGGATCGATCGCCAAATGTTGAAGGATCAATTAATGGATATTAGGCAATATCCAAACGACGCAACACTATGGCTGATGGATTATTCTAACCGTATATTAAGCGAGAGCTAATTAAACCGTCGAACCTCGTAATAAATTGCGGTCAGGTAATAAAATAATTATTTTCCCAGCATTAATGCGGTAGCTAAAGTAATTAACAGAGAGTAACGCGCGAGACGGTTGGGGCGGATGGTTTTTCCTTTTTACAACGACCCAGAAGCTGCTTTCGACAGAGTCAACAAAGAATGGCTTTGAAGCCAAATGGAAAGAAGTAAAATAAGCCCGGGGTTAATCAGAGGGATGAAAATTTGCTGTTGGAAAACGAAGAAAGTATTATATTCAAGATATTAAGCGTAAGTGCTTGAGGGCAGAATTTAATATCAGGTCAAGGTGAAGATAATTTTACGAATAAATATAGAAAATAACGTACAGGTTTTTCAAAATTAAATCCACCTTCGTGCAAATGGAATTCGTTCTTCTGAAAATCAAGTACATTTAAATATGTATTATATTTAAGAAAACATCATATAATTTTAATTACATGCTAAGAAATAAAAAATTTGATTGTAATTCATACAATTACATAATTACATACCTTCATCTCTATATGTAATTATGTAATTGTATGAATTATAATACTATTTCTGATTTCTTGCTATATAATAAACATTATTTGATATTTTTTGAATTTGCAAACAATGAGTTTATTTCGAGAAACCTGTATCGCACGTAATGTTACGCCGGATTAGTACAAATCTAATATTTGAAGTTCCAATACAGTGGATTTAAGTGAATCCATCACTCTATCACTTCTAACAACCGTGACGTGATCTTGTAACCTTTCTTTTATCGTTTCTAATACAACAAGCAATCCAACAAAACGAAAAAGCATACGTGCCTGTTAGACACCCTAAAGTCCTGTTAAGGGTTGCCAACATTCGAGTTTATATATAAACTATTTACGTTACTCATTCGTTATTCGTTCAATTTTTCAATTTTTAATATCCAAATCCATACATTATAATTATCAAATTACGGTGTTTAAAGACTTTACCATTAGTGAATAAACGATATATATTAAAAATAGAGAATATTTGGATCCGTTTTGGAGTGGACAAGGTAATAATAATTGGATTGTATGCTATATTATAATGATATGACAATATCCATATTGCGCGAAAAAGTATTCAGTCGCATGCGCTTCAATTTAGAGCAGTTAGCAGTCAGAGGATTAAGAAGCACTGATTCGATGGATTTTGCTGCAAACAGTTGTATGAAACGTTACTCAAAATTATTGTCACTCATGTAAGGTTAACCTCTTAGGCACGGGGCTGCTTTTCTGTTCTACCAAACGATGCAGCACTGCAATGTGCGACGAACAATGCTATTCTTTACGTGAATAGATTGGAAATTTTTGATTTCTTTTTGCCACGTCAAGCAGATGGTATGAACATTTCCTATATCGCTTCATACTTTTTTTGGAGAGAACGAAGTTGACATTCGCGAAAGCCACTACAGTGGCGCGTCGTTCACAGGGAAGGCCTCCGCGAAAGCTCGAATAGCAGCGCGTCATTCACAGGGAAGACTTCAGCAAAAGTCACTATAGAGGTGTGTCATTCACAGGGAAGGCCTCCACGAAAGCCACTCTACAGCGGCACTTCTTTCACAGAAAAGGCTTCCACGAAAGCCACTACAGTGGCGCGTCATTCACAGGAAAGGTTTCCACGAAAGCCACTGTAGTGGCGCGTCATTCACAGAAATGGCCTCCACAAAAGCCACTGTAGTGGCGCGTCTTTTTCAAGAATGGCCTCCACGAAAGCCACTATAGTGGTGCGTCATTCACAGGGAAGGCATCCACGAAATCCACTACAGTGGTGCGTCATTCACAAGGATAACCTCTGCTAAAACTAGTATAATGACGCGTCCTTCACAGGGAAGGCCCCCACGAAAGCCACTATAGCGGCGTGTCATTCACAGGGAAGGCCTCCACGAAAGCCACTACAGTGGCACTTCTTTCACAGAAAAGGCTTCCACGAAAGCCACTATAGTGGTACGTCATTCACAGGGAAGGCCTACGCGAAAGCCACTACAGTGGTGCGTCATTCACAGGAAAGGTCACCACGAAAGCCACTGTAGTGGCGCGTCTTTCACAAGAATGGCCTCCACGAAAGCCACTATAGTGGTATGTCATTCACAGGGAAGGCCTCCACGAAAGCCACTACAGTGGCACTTCTTTCACAGAAAAGGCTTCCACGAAAGCCACTATAGCGACGCCTCATTCACAGAAAAGGCCTCCTCAAAAACCACTATAGCGGCGCGTCCTTCACAGGGAAGACCTCCGCGAAAGCCACTACAATGGCGCGTCATTCACAGAAATGGCCTCCACGAAAGCCAATGTACTGGCGCGCCGTGCCTTAAAGGTTAACCAGCCAGCGTCAGTTCGTCGTTGGCATGATAATTTACGAAATTCACGAGCATCCCGACAGACTAACGATTCGCCACTGTCAACCGAACTGAAGCCTAAAGATACTCCCGCGGCTGCAATCGGATATTCATCCACGCTCCCGCTGCATTTCCATTAAAATTAATCGGAGTCGACGAGACGCATCGCGGAATACATTAATTCCTCCGCCCGACACACACTCCCCTCTTCTGATAAATCCTCCCTCGCTCTCCCACTCGCGGATTAATGGCGGCGTAAATTAACGCCGAAATAACGTGTCGGCCTTTATTCCGTTATTTAACCGCTTTGGCTTTGATCGAGCCGCGCCAGGAGCTGCGCGGATCATTTGCAACGCTAGATTGAACGACTTCGCTTTATTTTCTCCCCCTTTCGACGCAATTCCCGTTGGCGGAGGATTTTATTTTCTCCGCATAACACTGGTCTACGATCGAAATCTATCGGAGTTAAGGATAGTACAGTGTTTCAGGTCGGTTAGACTTTCGAAATTGGAAAGGTGGATCTTCAGATCTGTCACCGCTTTTTACCTCCTATCGCTGTTTTATTTCGATATGATTTTGTGTTTTTATTTTGGGTCTTCGATGCCTTAAAGTGAAGAGAATATATAACACAAGTGTTATTGCAAATACCATATATCGCGATCTGTTATTAAAATTTATTGTAACATGAAAATTGAAAAGTTGTATCATATAGGAATAATAAAATGATTGTTCAAATACAAAGAAATAAGGTATCAATATACAAACCAAACGCCATTATGTAATCTATGTAGATTACCGATAGAAATAAAAATAAAGACACTTGCTGGGATCAAACTGCACACAAGTATCAAAACATTTATTTTGAAATTTAGGGTTAGAGCTGATATTTGTTATTAAGAATATTATTGGTTGTTAAGAGGACATTATATGACTAAATATGTCACTTTGTATAGAAATTAAATTATTTAATAGATTATCAATATATTAATGTGCGACTTGAAAATTACATGGATCCACAGAGGATTAAACGCTGGTGCATCTAATATTTATTGCAATATATATGCGTGTGTAAATGTATATATGTATATGCTTATATATATATATATATATATATATATATATATATATGCATATGTATATGTGTATGTATATGTATACGTGTATTGCGCATACATTTGTGAAACTAAATTTGCACTTGCAGTACACACACCCACATTATCGCGGTTATATATAAACGCACATCAATGCGCATTCATATCGCATCTGTAGTAGTTATCAAAGTCAAAGTGTGTGTTAGATACGTGTACGATAGTTGCTTAAATATGCACTTTGAATAAATATCTGTATACTTGTACGTGGATGTGTGCGTGTAGAATATTTATACGTGTACATATGGTATTTTCCTTTGGCTAGCATTGCTTATGCATGAGTATGTGTTATATCAAGAAGAAAACTGTGCGTCTGTTTGTATCTACGTTTATGTGTACATAAAAAATGCGTTTGTAAATTATATCGCAGTCGCATACACACTTAGTGTATAGTAACAGTGCTTAAAATGATTATTTATTTGTGTATATGTATTTATGTATCTAATATCTGCAATAAGTGAGTGAATGGTATTTATTACAGTCTCATACACGCCAGATGTGTATGGTACGTACAGTATTTAACGTAATTATTTATGCATGAATATATTATATTATGATTATAATATAATAATGTGAATGTTTGTGGAATTTGCTTGTGTAATCAATGATCTATCTGTATCTGTGTGATAGTATGCGAGACTCGTATTAATATATATTATTTGTCGCAGTTATATACACACAGACAGTGTATACATACGTACGATGCCTCTTGTATGGAATATGTGAGTCGTTTATTTTGAAAGTGACCTAAGTTGATTTACATTTGAATCGAGATATTTAAGAGTGTGCGTTTCGATGAAATTAAAAATACCGAATATCAATGTGTTATACCACTTAAGTGTACCTAAGAGAGTTTAACCTACAATTTCTATTAAAATAATAGCAATTATTAAGTGGATAATATACGCTTTCTTACCACAAATGGAGTTAAGCCACATAAAAAATTAACAACTAGATTTTTTATGGGTTTTGAAAGAGCACAGGTCCATTCAACATCATTTAAAATCCTTCAAATTGAAAAAACGATACTAACTTTCTTTTATGTTTCTTCACCTTCTTCAAAAACACAATTTATGCAATTCAGTAATTCTAATTATGTAAATAGCGTAATAATTTATATACTGTAATAACTCCATTACGTCCTCGTATTTCGCTGCTCTAATTCCACTTATATTCATATAAACAGGTATCAATACAATATTTTCGAATTTATGTGTCTAAAATTATCCTATCGTGCGAATATACTAAGTGCAAAACATTGTTTATGACAAAAGACGTAATGTAATACACGTTACTACAGTCAATGAAAAATAATCGACAAATGGACTTAGGCCACTTTTAAAATAAACGACTCATATGATCGTGTATCGAATATGCTTGCATATTCTGCTACCTAAACGTGTATGTCTACCTACGCAAGTGTTCAGCAAATATACGTAGTAAATCCAGCTGCGGCATTTATTACACTCATAAACATACAGGGCTGTTCAATAAGTTCACGGAGCGCCGTTTGTCGTAAAACTAAACCATCGTCGACAGTAAAACTTCCACGTTATTTACAGTATTCCATGTTTTACAAGAAAGTCAATAAAAATTTCGATATTTTTTTTGCAATATTTCCAATAAAGTCTTGGGTTTCAAAAAGCTGCGTGCACAGTGGGTGCCGCGTGCAATAAAGACACATTCGAATACGACTTTGTCAGCGACATTTAAAGCCTTTTTTTTTAACAATTTAAAGTCTTTTTAGTTTAAAGCCTTTTATCTTTATTTTAATAATCTTTTTAGTTCAAAGTCTTTAGTTTAAGACTTTAGTGTAGAGTCTTAAATTTCATTGAACTAAAGAACTTTAGTTTAAAATCCTTATTTGTGGTATGCTCGAATATAATTACATATAACGTAGGATTAATGTCGTCCTTAATCCAGCTGATAACAAGTTTCTTATTATCCGCTCGATTAAAGACCAAATTAATCCTACGTTTACCTTAAAAGTCTCTGACCTTTACTCATTGTCACAGCTATACATTTATTTTCAATCTCCATCCTGCGAACTTATCGAACAACCTAGTACGCACAGTACTTACCACGGTTACCCACATCTGCACGCGTATCTCTATAACCGTGTACGAAATATGTTCCACAGTGCCTATCACAATTACCCAAACGTGTACACGTACTTATGGTTATTGTATCCTACTTATGTCGGTGCCTACGCAATGTCCGTGTAGAGCAGTCATCACAGTTACGTGTACGTATAAACTTCAGTGCATAACATACTCGAACAGTACTCAATAACGATTACCTAGGCGTGTATGCGTACGTACACATGTATTCAACCAGTTGACTGCGGAATTCATCGCAAACCATAAGGCAGGAATAATATACGATATGATTTCTCGATGGATGCAAAAGAAAGCAAGAAAGGATTACATTTTTATTATCTTATATATATATATATATATATAAGACATCGATAAGACTTTAGTTAGATAAGACTATTCTTATATATACAAGACATCGATGAGACATTAGTTAGATAAGACTATTCTTATGTACACAAGACATCGATAAGACATCGATAAGTTTTTCTGCAAACGAGTTCTTGGAATAAATCACAATTCTTTGCTTTACACTATGAGTATAAGCGTGGGAGGACAATCGTCGGCCGACGTGTATACACGTCGAGCGCAGTTAACTGGTTGAACAGATACGAAGCGAAGGAAGGAAAAATCAAAACAGCGTACGTGAGTCGCGTGTATGTGAGTGCAGAGAGATACATAGTATAATATATGTATATATGTATATATATATATATGTATATATAAATACGCAATCCGAAGGGGCGAAAAAACAGTATGCGAAGCGGCAGCCGTGGGTTTTTGAAGGATGGGAAGGAAGGCCAAGGAACGGCAGCAAATAATCCGTCGTTCGTCTGGTTATACGGCCTTGTTACGTCTCCTGGTTCGAGTCCCAGGCCATTCGTTCCGACGATCAAAAGCACTCGTTAACCCTTTGACTGCTAACCGCTCTAAGTTGAAGCGCTTCGCGTGGACGCTGCGATCGCTGGGGTCTGACATTTCTTTTTCGCGCGATATGGATCTTATTAGCGTGGTTTATTAATGCATTGTGATACAGTACACAATTTAATTAATAATTACTATTACTTTGTCGACTCCAAAACGGATTTTAGTACTTTACTCTGACTACTAAACTTTTTCGCGCAATATGGATCTTATTAACGCACTGTGATACGGTACACAATTTAATTAATAATTACTTATTACTTTGGCGACTCCAAAACGGATCTTACTACTTCAGTCTGACTACTTTTTCGCGCAATATGGATCTTATTAACGCACTGTGATACGGTACACAATTTAATTTATAATTACTATCACTTTGTCGACTCCAAAGTGGACCGTACTACTTTACTCTGACTACTTTTTCGCGCAATATGGATCTTATTAGCGTGACTTGGCGCATTGAGATACGGTACACAATTTAATTAATAATTACTATTACTTTGGCGATTCCAAAGTGGACCGTACTACTTTACTCTGACTACTTTTTCGCGCAATATGGATCTTATTAGCATGACTTGACGCATTGTTATACAGTACACAATTTAATTAATAATTACTATTACTTTATCGACTCCAAAAGGGATCTTACTACTTCAGTCTGACTACTTTTTCGCGTAATATGGATCTTATTAACTCGGTTTATTGATGAATTGTGATATGGTACACAATTCGATTAATAATTACTATTACTTTGTCGACTCCAAAACGAACCCTAAGGTTTTTTTTATTTTCGTGGTATGCTCGAATATAATTCGAGGGCATGGTGTTAATACTAATTTAAATTTTAATTATTATCATTTCCTCAACCCTCTAATTATCGAGCTACGCACAAAAGTGGACAGATTTATTCATACAATGAGAGTAAAAGAGTGGAAGAGCGTACGAATAATATGCCGCGAATGTGTATCGAGTCAAGGAGAAATAATTCGTGGCACGTTTCCTGACAGACAGCGCCAATTGCAAATAACTCAGAAAACACAGATCGCCTAGATTACTCGAACAATCACGAAACATGGTCGACAATAACCGAGCATATGTGGTCTAAACAAATTCATTTTAACAATGTAACAATACCAATCGCATCCTACTAAAAGAACACCACTTTTTCCCCAGACCCAATGTTATTATCTGAACAACAGTATTTCTCTCTTTTTCCCATTCCTCCTTCGTTAAGCAGCCAAGCCAATCGTTTTCCACTATCCTCCCTGGTACTCGAGCAACATTTAACGATACCCCTCGATCGCGAAAAGAGACTAAATATCGAGCATAAAAGTGAGGAAAGCGGCGCGAGTGGAATTGCCGTGGGGGCTTGAATTTAATGCAAAAATCTTTTGTTGCAGGACAAATTAAATTTTCGATCCTCCCAAGGAGCGAGCGGGCATCAAAGGCGATCTCGGAGCGGGGAATGGCAAATACGTTTAACGTCACTTTGCCGCATACGTTCTCAAGGTAAGTACGGTAATCAAGTGAGCGCGTCTCGCGCAGGGCGGCACTTTATACAGGATGGCCCAATAACTGTCGGCCACTTAACTCTTACAAGGTGAGTGCACTATAGGAGCGCCATCGATTGCCGCCTCGCTTCCGTGGACGCGATCCAGGCGGACGATGCGGCTTTTTCCAATCGAATTCATCCCTTTACTAATGGATTTCACTTTTATGCAAATCGAGTATCGTTGTATTTAAGGAACATCGAGTGATTTTGATTGAAGAGTTAAGAGATCGAGAGGTTTGTATGGGTCTGTACACGATGCGTGTATTGGAAACAGAAGAGAGTATTGGAAATAAAGAGAGGTTACAGGAGTACGTCACGTTTGTTAGAAGTGATGGAGAAATGATGGAATGATCTTATTCGATTGTTGTTTACTATTCGAGTTCTCGTTGTAGATAAGTTGAAGATAATTTTACGGATCAGAGATGTTTGATATACTTCTTCATCCCTTTATTCGATCTACTTATAATTATATAACACCTCGAGCCATTTATTTAATTCTACTGTATTGGAATTTCAAATATTAGAGTTGTTCTAAACTGGCGTTACATTACTCGCAATACACGTTTTTCAAATAAAATTCATTCTATTACTAATGGAATTCACCCTTTTGGAAATGGAATGCGTTTACGTATATATTATATTTAAGGAACATCGAGTAATTTTGATTAAACAGTAAGAAATTAAAAGATTTGTATGGGTCTGTCTGTACACTATGCGTTTATTGGAAATGATAAAGAAGAGTTACAGGATTACGGCACGTTTGTTAGAAATGATGGAGAAATGATTAAAATATGATTAAGATTTTGATGAGTAAATAATGATTAAAATATCTTATTGGATTGTTATCCACTATTCGAGCTCTCATTGCAGATAAGTTGAAGATAATTTTACGGATCAGAGATGTCTGATATACTTCTTCATCCCTTTATTCGATCTATTGGGTTGTTCGGAAAGTCATTTCGTTAAGTAAAACCATCTGAACCAGTTTTTTGCCAGCAAGGACCAAAACTTTTATAAGAGGGGAATTATGTTACTGCCAGAAAGATGGCAAAAGTTGTTGGACCAGAATGGCCAATATATGATTTAATAAAATATTTATTCATTATACGAAAACTGTCTTTCATGTTCCCCAAAAAACGAAATGACTTTCCGAACAACCCAATACTTATAATTATATAACACCTCGATCCATTTATCTAACTCCACCGTACATTTCTTGAGATTAAAAAGGAAAATTAATTTCCAAGAGGGTGAATTTGATTGATTTATTTTATTTTATTTTCAGGAATTATATTTTCAGGAAGGTAAACTTTATTTACAAAAGGGCGAATTTCGAAATACAAAACCTGTGCAGATTTGTAAAAGGGTAGAAATTTCGAATGCAAAATTTGCGCGGGCCACTAAGCGCTAATTAAGCCCGAAACGTCTCGAGCCTCTTCCAAATTGCTAAAATCATCATTATTCTCGAGTAAATCATTGAAAAAGTTTCAACTTCCTCAACGCGCTCCCTCGCAATTATCGTGAATTCCGCGAAATCAGGAAGCCTCCTCGTCCGCTTCCATCCCATAGAATTTCTCTGCCCGCCTTTCCGGCACGAAATTTTATTCGTCCGCGTCGTAATTTACGATTTCACCGCGTACGATTGTCGCGAGACTGCATGAATTATGTATGTAACGGTTCTTTGTTATTTCGCGGAGAAACCTATAAGCTTTTCCAGACTGGAGAATTGCGAACAACCTCGGATGTACTCGTGGTCGAGTGTTCATTGGAGAATCTTAAAAAAAATCGGGAAGGCGTGGAAAGAGGAGAGACGAATACCGCAGGACGATAAAAATATATGATTTTTTGCGGTGATTCTTCAAATTAAGTTCAACCCTTTGGAAATGTAATTCATCCTTTTGCAAATTGAATTGACTCTTTTTCAAAATGGATTCAGACTTTTGCAAATGTAATTCATCCTTTTGCAAATTGAATTGACTCTTTTTCAAAATGGATTCAGACTTTTGCAAATGTAATTCACCCTTTTGCAAATAGAATTCACTTTTTTTTTAAATAAATTGATACTTATACAAATGGAATTCGTTCTTTTGCAAATAGAATTCACTCTTTTTTAAAATAAATCGATACTTTTACAAATGGAATTCATTCTTTTGCAAATGGAATTCACTCTTTTGCTAATGGACTTTATCCTTTTGTAATTAAGTACTTTTACGTACATATTAAATTTAAAAAACATCAAATACTGCTAATTACATAGTAAGAAATGAAAAACTCTGCGAGTTCCTTTGAACATTACTTGAAGTATTGGAAGACGATAATGTGAACGAAGTTTGATTGATTTTGGACAACGCGGGTATCCAGAAGACGCAGGAAATGCGTCATTTTGTTGATCACACTGTTCAAAAGTCTTTTCCAAAATCAAGTCTCGTGCAAGAAATTAAATTCGAATTGAATTATTAAATTACTTGCACACTGTTTTCATACATACCTTCCTCTCCATATGTAATTATATCATTCTACGAATCATAATAAAATTTTGGATTTCTTACTATGCAATCAATACAATTGAATGTTTTCCAACAAGTACTTGATTTGCAAAAGGGTGAATCTGTTTCGAAAAAGGCCACATTCCATTTGCAAAAAACTGAATTCCTTTTGCAAAAGAGCGAACTCCATTCGCAAAAAGCTGAATTCGTTTTGCAAAAGGACGAACTCCATTCGCAAAAAGCTGAATTCGTTTTGCAAAAGAGCGAACTCCATCCGCGAAAGCCTGAATTTGTATTGCAAACGAATAAATCCATTCGCAAGAGTCCGAATTCCAATGGCAAAAGGGCGAGCTCGTTTCGCAGGATGCCAAATCCAAGTTGAAAAACCCGTGTAAGTCGGAGCGCGTGTACAAAAGTGACTCGACACAGCGCCCGGGCCAGAAACAAATCATCGGCTTCTCCATCAACGCGGCGCGCAAATAGAAAGGCGGACTATTTACCATCGACGGGGCTCTCCTCTTTCGAAAAAAAAAAAAAAGAGGAAAAATCGACCGGCTCGTTGCCTTTCGTTGCGCGCGAGCAGCGGACACTTGTCCCGCCGAATTCTCGACGTCCCGACAGCCGGACAACCTCGTCGACCTGGCCGAATCGATGGCCGTTAATCCTCCTGCTTTTTCTCCCCCCCGCGCCGGGCCAATAAAAACGAATTGTCCGGCCCTTTCCGCGCCGTGGCCGCCTCCCAGACGTCGATACCCGCTTCCACTTTAATTAATTTCTCGTATTGGGGAAGGACCCTGTCGCGGCTGTCGGGGATCGAGGAAGGGCGTCGATTGCCAAGGTGAGTTTCACGCGAAATAGGAGGATTGCGGCTCGAAGCAGTTGTCGAAGTTGTATTGCATAAGGGATTTTTTTATAAATACGTTTAGATATGTTTTTACTGAAATTAATTTCTCCTATTGGGGAAGGACCATGTCGCGGCTGTCGGGGATCGAGGAAGGGCGTCGATTGCCAAGGTGAGTTTCACGCGAAATAGGAGGATTGCGGGTTTAAGCAGTTGTCGAAATTGTATTACATAAGGGATTTCTTGTATATAATGTTCTTATAATATGTTTAGATATGTTTTTACTGATACACTTGCTTGGGATTGTACTTTTATATTCGTAGAGAGCCTTTAGATGAACGAAGAAGAGCGTCGATTGCCAAGGTGAGTTTCACGCGAAATAGGAGGATTGCGGGTTTAAGCAGTTGTCGAAATTGTATTACATAAGGGATTTTTTATACATAATGTTTTTATAATATGCTTAAGTATGTTTTTACTGAAATACTTGTTTGGGATTGTACTTTTGTATTCGTAGAGAGCCTTTAGATGAACGAAGAAGAGCGTCGATTGCCAAGGTGAGTTTCACGCGAAATAGGAGGATTGCGGGTTTAAGCAGTTGTCGAAGTTGTATACATAAGGGAATTTTTGTATATATGTTTGGATATGTTTTTACTGAAATTAATTTCTCTTTAATTAATTTCTCGTATTGGGGAAGGACCCTGTCGCGGCTGTCGGGGATCGAGGAAGGGCGTCGATTGCCAAGGTGAGTTTCACGCGAAATAGGAGGATTGCGGGTCGAAGCAGTTGTCGAAATTGTATTACATAAGGGATTTCTTGTATATAATGTTCTTATAATATGTTTAGATATGTTTTTACTGATATACTTGCTTGGGATTGTACTTTTATATTCGTAGAGAGCCTTTAGATGAACGAAGAAGAGCGTCGATTGCCAAGGTGAGTTTCACGCGAAATAGGAGGATTGCAGGTCGAAGCAGTTGTCGAAGTTGTATTACATAAGGGATTTTTTTATAAATACGTTTAGATATGTTTTTACTGAAATTAATTTCTCTTTAATTAATTTCTCGTATCGCGGAGAGACCCTGTCGTGGCTGTTGTGGATCGAAGAAGAGCAAAATAGGAGGATTGCGGGTTGAAGCAGAGGAGTGTTGTGGAAATTGTATTACATAAGGGATTTTTTATATATATGTTTAGGTATTTTTTATGTATATGTTTAGGTATGTTTTTACTGAAATACTTGCTTGAAATTGTACTTTTGTATATATTGAAATCTTTTAAATGAACGTTATATGTGTTAAAGAGAATTGGAAGAGCGATTTGAGTGATCTTAGAAAATGATGTTACAGTACGATTTAATATCTCGATTTCTATATGTAATTATGTGATTGTGTGAATTATAATATAACCTTTCATTTCTTAGTATGTAATTAATATTATTTGATGTTTTTCTTTTTAATATAATATATATGAGAAAGTGCTTGATTTGCAAAGTATAAACTAAAAAAAAAGGAAGTGAAATATTTTGCACGCTGGCACAAAGAATCACTTCTACATAAACAATGCGCTATTTTGTATCATAATTATTTGCATCATAATTAAAAATGATCAAAATTCTATAAACATTGTGAACATAATTACTTCGAGGTTTCTGGATAAAGATATAAAAAAATGATTCGACCAAAGATAATATTTAATAAAGTATACCTATTTTATCAAGCACTCATTTCGTATTTCCATATTTAATAAAAAGTATTTCTAGGGGAAATGGATAATCGCGGGGGAAAATGTCCGGCAAATTGACGCCTTTGGAGCTTTTAAAAACAGGGGAATGCAGTGGACCCTCATTCGGTGTTGTGCAATTTAATTGACACGATTTTCACCGTAGTGCGCTTCGGTTTCTAGTGTCCATCGACCCAGTTCGGTTCGTGCTTTGGTCATCGAGTCGTCAGATTTTCATGACAAGGCCCTCGCGCTATTTCATATCGTTTTTGTTTTAATCTCGATTGGACAAAGCGGTATTTTGTTAATTTTGGATTTGAGCTCTTACCTCGTTTGTGTATTGAATATTTATTTTAATCTATTTAATATCTCTTTTCTCGTTTTCTTCTTCTTTCTTTCTCGTTTTAATCTCGAATGTACAAAGCGGTATTTTGTTAATTTTGGATTTGAACTCCTACCTCGTTTGTGTATTTAATATTTATTTTAATCTATTTAGTATTTCTTTCCTCGTTTTCTTCTTCGTTTAACTCTATTTAATAATCATGTTTAATGTAAAATCTTCTAGTCAAAGTCCTCTACTTAAAATCTTGTATTTATTTTTTTCAAGGTTTTCGCTTAGTGTTACACTAAAAATTGTATCAGTCATCCGATAGCATTATTTATTATTAGTAGATATTCAGGTTTCATTGTACTTAATAAATAATTTTTCTTATAACATTAGTTTGAATTTATAACTAAAGAAACTCGATTAGGAAAAGCATTGCACGAAGTTAGCGCAATTCTGAATCGTTGTGTGTTGTTTAAATACGAGTACAATGTTGTGTTGTGTTAAATACGAGAAAACGCAGCTTTTTGGCCACTCGAACGAGGCTCTACCACGAATAAAGACTATGTGCCATATAATATTTTCATAATAAAATAGTGCTTTTTATCGATAAACACGAGTATCGCTAATCGTGACAAGCATCTCATTTTTCATCCTTTAAGCGCTTAAAGTCGAAAAGCCGATTACCGAGAGTTGTTACGCGACTCTGCAGAGAAGAAACCGCGCAGGAACCCTCGCAGGATAATAAAATCTAGTTGCTAAAACATCTCTCGACGTGATGGTTAAAATCATAACGAATCGACCCTTTGCTCTCACATTTGCATCCCCGACGCGCTACAAGTTGAACCGGTTAAACCCTCTCGATGGGTTAATTCACTTTTGAACAATCTCGGTCTGGTTGTACCCCGGCATATCGTTTATTAGATCGCCAAGTAAAGGCTACGAGGATCGCGAGATACGAGAAAGGATGAAGTTATTCAATTAAAGCTCGCAAACTTCCCGACAGGATTCTTCCGGCTGCGCGAAAGGCGGCGCTTCAAACTTCCAGAGCCTCGACCGAATCCGTCCTCCCGCCATTCTGTCCGCCGTTGCGAATTCGGTTTTTCGCTCACACAATGGCGCCTCTCGTGCCGCCATTGTACCGCCAGAGGGATTTCCAACCTTCCTTCCTCCATTCTTGAGGAACCGAGTGAAAACACGCCTCGAGAGAGTTTACCGACTTTTCGAACTTTTGCTAATCGAGAATCCCTGCCTGCATCCGACCAAGGATGTTTACATCGTAATTAACGATTTAAATGCTTAAGGCGCATATATGCGCCCTGAGGAGTCCATAGATGTATGCGAAAGACGTATATATACGCTCTCAAGGGTCTATCGATATATGCGAAAGACGTATATATACGCTCTCAAGAGTCTATCGATATATACGAAAGACGTAAATTTGCGCCCTTTGCATTTTTTTTTTTACCATAACACATTTTAATACTGTTTTAGCAATTGATCTAACGTGGAATGTTGCTTTGCAACGGTGAATTTAATGTGAAAAATCTGGAAGCAATGGAACACCATGATCTATATCTCGTGGTGTTTTGCACTGTGAAATTACGTGAGAATAGAATGGTGGCTAAATAAATTACAACGTTTACACTGAATCATTAATTTGTTTGTGGCCCCTGAAGGGGAGCGAGGAGAAGCTGGGATACGACTATGGGGGTGCCATGCGGCAGGGATCTGATTTATCGACTCCACGATCGACGCGCGCGCGATTTACAAACTGCGCGCAGAAACTTATAATCGTGGTTGTGATAAATATCGATATATTTAGTCGCACTATTCATAAAAACAGGTAAATATGATTCAGAAATCTATTGTAATTTGTTGTCAATATAAGGAGAAGAAAAAGAAGGGTGCTAGCTTTAAAAATTAGAAAAGTGTTTTTGAAGAAGACACTTTTGCATATTATTGTTAATGTTTCATTGTCTATTTTTTCGTTGTTACTGTCTGAGTAATTACGTATAATAATTTCATATCATTAATTGCTTCACTGATTGTTGGAATGTAAAACAAATTGTGGTTCTACCTAATTCAATCCTTTCAATCAAGTCATGTTATGATATCTTTATAAATAACAACTCTGATGCAAATGGTTCTCTTAATGGACATTTTTTCAATTTTAAAAGATAACGCATTCTTATCCCACGTTCTTATACTAGCAATAAGTTATATTAGGTTCTATAATATTGTGTTTGTACGTTTCTATCAACAACACAATAAAACATAATATATCAACCTCTATTATAACAACCATAATTACACATTTTTATGCAGTTCGTAATTCGCGAGTGTGTCAATTATAAGAATTTTAAATCAGCATGTATATTTCTACACACTTATCGCTTATTATTAGTATTAATAACGCTTATGCTTTATAATTACGTAATTCGCTGCGCCAAACACCGAAGTTACTCAGCCTCAAACTGGAGTGTCTAAATCCTACTTTAATCCAACTTCCAACATCCTAAGATATACGCATTGCGCGCGAAAATCGACGCGATTCGAATTGATCGATTGGAATATCAATTTAACCCGGCTTCCATATGTCCTTCATAAAGTCATTCTTAATGTAAAAACACTAAATAATTATCCAATGAAATTCGAGAGAAAGTTGTTCGATAATAAATCAATAATTCCCCAGACATAAATATTGCTGTGCTTAAATATTATTATTATATAAATATAGGAACACCTATATAGATGCGTATAAATATCATTATCGTGTGTTTCGCAATAGAAATGTTCGTCTAATCCAAAATCCAATTCTTGGCGCTCTTCGAATAAAAACATAAATTCCATTGTCGTCGACTCGACAAACGGTCGCTCGGTTAATTTCACTGATTTTCCTGATGGAAAAAATTGGAAATTTAATATTGGTCTATACATTACCTTCACGTGAACGACGGAGTGTATAAAGTTCAACGCCTAAACTTTATCCTCTCTAAACAGCAAATATAGTGTTAAAGTACAACATCGCAAAAAGGATACTTGGCATTATCGCAAAACAAGTAAACAATATTTACGAATAAGCGGACTCGTACAAAAGCGGCTAATATCGAAAGTAGCAAATGTCCATTAAAAAACCCTACTAACATCACTCTCTGATACTTTACGTAACATGCTGGAATTCGATGTGTCAATTTCGGCACGGAGAAGACACGTTAACAACATGGAATATCCAAAATTGTTGAAAGGAAGTACGGCTCGAAAGTGTGTAGATAAAACTTGTGTGATGCGTCAAGCCGCGCGTGTTTCATTAAGTTCTCCACCTTTTGTAGTTCCTCCATCAGCGATTATTGTATTGGCACCCCTGATCTTTCTCGCCCTATGCTTTCTTCGGACTTAATGCGTTTTTTTCACTGGCCGTAGTCGGTTTTTAAAACGACAGGAAGACCACAGGTTTTGCACTATAAATGGATCCTTTTGTAAATCAAGTTCATCCTTTTGAAAGTCAAGCTTCGTTGTTCACGAAGTGTCTTTAAGAATTTTATTTCGTGCAAGGACAGTTTTGGTTAATTCAATTTTGCGCAAGGAATATTTTTGCTCATTCAATTTTGCGCAAGGAATATTTTATTTAATTCAATTTTGCGCAAGGAATATTTTACCTAATTTAATTTTGCGCAAGGAATATTTTACATAATTCAATTCTGCGCAAGGAATATTTTACATAATTCAATTTTGCGCAAGGAATATTTTACCTAATTCAATTTTGCGCAAGGAATATTTTACATAATTCAATTCTGCGCAAGGAATATTTTACCTAATTCAATTTTGCGCAAGGAATATTTTACATAATTCAATTTTGCGCAAGGAATATTTTACATAATTCAATTTAGCGCAAGGAAGATCTTGGCTAATTCAATTTTACGCGAGGAATATTTTGGTTAATTCCTCAAACAATGACCACTTGCTCGATATGATTAATCGTTCTACTGCAATCAATATTTCATGAATATGTATATAAAGTTGAACCTCTCGCGCAGCAACAGCAGAGCCATTGTAGATGAGTTTCAGTATATCTGCACTGATATTTCATACAATAAACAAGCGTTTTACGTTATTTTACATTATTTTACATTATTACACGTTCAATTATTATTACAAATATGCCATCGAATTAGAAAAGCACAAACGAAGACCGCTTTAACGAATTATTCAATCAACCAAAATCAGTCTTTAGGAGTAACAGCTTTACATCGGATATTTCTACGTTCTCAAAAGACTTACATTGTAAGAGGATAAATCTGATTTGCGAAAAGGTGAATTTAAAGTGCAGAACCTATACCGATCGTCCTTTTTCTTGCACAACTCGTGCGAACTTTTAGTCTCTCCTGAAATTCATAATATAGAGCACTTCGTTTGCCACTTTTTTCTAGAACTGATCACCTAATCTTAATAGAACAGCCTGCTCTCTTGAATGCACTCTTAAATGAGATCTTCAAGTCTTCCCGTGCAGCACGTATCGATCTCCTTAGGCTATGCTAAAGTTTTCGAAACGCGAAGTTTTTCATTATCTTATTTTCACGTAAGACCCGGCTGCTCCTTATTGTTGGCGCACCACTTTAAAGTTCGTCGCTTGTACGGAATTTGCTGGCCATCTTTTTTTTTTCCTGCCGCATTCGTAGTCTCGCACTGAACCACATCGCATTTTGCGATTCATTTATCGAATTAATGACTCGTCTACTTTTAATAGAGTGCATTGCAATTAGTGACTTCGAAAGAATCGACTAGTTTCTTTCTCTATCGTATAATACCTGCCAAATAGTATTAAAGGATCTGTGCAAATTGTACTGTGCGATTCATAATTCTGAGCCGCGCTACTGTTAGTTTTAACTCTTTGGGCCAAGGTGGGATTAAAAATGTCCCTCTTTGATGCGCGATAATGGGGGACATTTTTGGATTTGGATATTTTTACCTCGAGATGTTGCAATGGCTGTATGTGCATAGTTTTATATTTAGTGTTATTTACTATTTGAGACTCAACCTATAATGATAAATTTAATTGAATTATTTTTTTATTACACGTACAACTTTGCTTCCGCCGTGGCCAACGATGGACAATACTATGGATCATAAATGTATAATCATTTTTTTACAATAAAATATTTTCGAAAAAGAAACCTGCGGAGGCAAAGTTGTACACTTAATATTGAGTCTATGCATAGCTCCGTAGTGAAAATAGAATAAATTTCGAGGGAAAAATATATAGCGGAAAAAGAGATATTGATTGACTCAATCGCAGATTAATTAAATTAATTTAATTAAATTAATTAATCGCAGAGAAATCAAAATTGCTTTTTTGCTAAATACTCTGCATTGGAAATTTATTCAAGTTTCGCTACGGAATTATGCAAAGGGCCGTGTATTAATTTTTGTATCATATGATTCCTTTGTTAATAAAAATATACCAATTTTATTTCATTTAAGAGTGCGATTGAATTTCTGAGCGACACGAGTCTGTTTTATTTTCTGAAATCTTGTGCCCCAAAAAGTTAATACAGTACACATCGTAATTTGTGATTTACCAAAGAATTCAACAGCTCCTTTCTGCACAGTATTTGCCAGGTCATATAAAAGAATGACAATTAACTATGCAATTGATGTGCATAATATATACGCATATATCCTCGTGTTATTATCAAGTAGCAAGTGCCAAATCTGATTAGGCCATGCTGCAGTTTCTAAGGGATTATCTTCCGTTGATTTACGTTAATAACGTTAATATTATTAATAATAATTATAATTAACCCTTTGCACACGAGGCCTTTTTTGCTTTCAATTTTTTACAGCTAACTTAAAATGATCTAAGACACGATTTAAACTTTCTTATAGAGCTTAGAAATAAGTTTATGAAGCGATATTGCCCAAACGAAACTTAAACAAACATCGTTATCTCTCGTATTATCACGTAAAACCGAGTGCTGAGTTGCATCTCTCGAATGCAAAGGGTCAATATTTATAATTAATAATTAATAATTCTTACACGTTAATAGCGTCAATATTAGGAACCTTGAATAAGTTCTCGTTGTTTCCTGACAGATGGTATTACCAAGAAGATCTAACTGGTAATTCCAAATAGTAATTCATTTACAAGGAAGTATTATTGATAAATTTGAACTTCGATGTACCTTAATTTCTCACAGTGCAAACACTGTTTCTTTTTCTTTATTCTAAAAATATTCCAAAACGACTACATGTTGCAAAACTAGTGAAAAGCTACTTGCAAACGTTTAAATTGGAAGTCCTGCATCAACCGCAGTATTGACAGGATATAACTCCTTATAATTATCACTTATTTCGTTCGATGACACGTGGTCTGTCTGAATAGCGTTTCTATTCTTACGAAGACACCAAAAAAGGCCTCGATTCTTGGATAGCCTCGAAAGACGCGTCGTTTTTTACCACGTATTAAGACACATAATACTAAAGTGTAAAACGTCTTTTACCACATACTTAAATAAAAAACTAAAGCATCGATTATCACAAAGATAGAAAATCAGCGAGAACTTATTCAAGGCCCTGATAATAATTCCGTTAATTACGCAGATCGCTGTGCAATGCCATGATATCCGTGCGCTGGATCTCTTTACTATCGACCAAAATACGTGTCAAAACTTACAGCGAAGACAAACAGATACGCATAAGTGGGAAATAAACCCAACCCCACAAAACACCTTTGCGATTCATGCCTAGAGAATAACACGCGCCACGATCACGACACAGTCAAGCAACGAGTGCACCAATCACCATTCACTCCACGAGGAACGCTCTGAGGAACTCAGCTGTGGTAACTTTATTACGATTTTGAGCGTGAACTTTTCGTGGCGTTGTACGAGCTTCTGTTAATCACTTTGCTGTCGTTATAAAATGGTTATCAATTTTTCTTGCGATTTTTTACAAATTTTTTTGCAACTTTAATGAGCGATGATTGCAGTGGAAAGGATGACTAAAATGTTTCTGAGAAAATATGGGAATCCAATGTATGTTTTGGTAGTTTGAATGTAAATAATGATTAATGGTTTTAATGGATAGTTTAATGGTTAATGGATTTAATGGAGACGATGACACGCAAAGTATGCAATTTGGACATATATTTTGTCAGTTTGAAAATTAGTGGAGGAATAATAATCGAGAGATTATTTGAAAAAGTGAATATTTTTAAATATGGGATTTACATACGACTTTTGCATTTTTTCCAACTTTTTTCTAATCAACTCTAATCGAAAAATATGAAATAAAGTATACGCTTCTTTTGTAACACAAATTTTATCCGCATTTCACAAAATCTCCACACTTTCACACTTCCACAAAATCCAAAAACAATCGTAAAAGCGATCGTGCAAAATCATTTTAATCGTAAAAAATCCATAATACTCAAAAATATCAGCTACAAACTTTATTCCTCCAAGAACATTCTCAGAAACTCGATCAGCGTAATTCTCCTCTTCCATACTTAAACTAAAAACGCACTTCTTCCTTGAAATGGTACTCAATTCCTACTCAATTCTCTCGAATCTTTGAATCTTCAATTAATTATTAAGAAGAAAAATAACAAAGATAGGTTATAACTGAATTTACAATTAAGATTATAGTATCATTCGAAATCAAAATAATTAAGAACGAAAAATACGCCCTACTCACCAAACATCTTTAACAACACCTTCTATTCTCCAATATTCCCCACACTTATATACACTCCATTTGCAAAAACATTTGCTCAAAAAACGCGTACCGGCGATAATCGCTCGAAAATTCGCGCGCACGCATCCACGCGCATGCGCCAAGAACAATGCGCATGCGCCAAGAGCAACGCGCATGCGCCAAGAGCAACGCGCATGCGCCAAGAGCAACGCGCATGCGCCAAGAACAGCGCGCAGGCTCAGTTCCTCGAGAACGTCCCAGGGGATCATCCGAGTCAAGCAGCTCCGCTTCCGCAAAATCCAAAAACACTCGTAAAAGCGATCGTACAAAATGGCTTTGATGGTAAAAAAACTCATTAGTACCTAACAAGGGTATAGCGTCGGAGACCTGGGGCAGGGTCTCGGCGACGAGGTTCAGGAACACCGTCAGCGATAGCAAGATGGTCACTCCTGAAACAGTCGTAGCCCACCGTGCTCAATGATCGTCGAACGCGAGTCTCGTGGCTCGCTCTTATCATCCGCCCTCTATCGCTCTCTCCATCCGCCCAAAGCGATCGTGGGAGACCGGAAACGAGGCTGGGACGCGCGATACGCGGGAATTATTGAGGCAAACGAAAATGGCCGAGCGGAGGAACGAAAATAAGTGAGGAATAATGGACTCTACACGCCTTCCGATCGTGGCCGATTGCTCTTCTTTTTTTTTTACATTATTTTATTCGTCTTTGCCACCGAGTGCTAAGGTCACTTGACCTAGGAATTAGTGTTTGAGGTGGGTTTCGAGCCACCAGAGGTACAGTACAGGTATCATATGGAAAGTTTGTTAGAGCTGATGGTATAAATGTGTTCCTTCTTTGTTTTATTGACTTATGGCAGTGATCAATAAGGGTGTTTGGTTTAGGATTTATTGTTTAAGGTGATTTCTGAATTATCAGAGCATATATATCAGATGAAATAGTATCAGTGGGTGGGATTTGAATTATTACGTTTGGACTATTACAACACTGTAGATCTATTATAGATCCATTTTAATGGGGACAGAGATAGTGATGTTTCACTATTTGTATCAGATTTCTATACTTCTTTTTATTATTATAAAATTATGTAGAGATTGAGATGAATCGACACGAAGGATGAGCGGTAATTCGATTGCAAATTAAGACGAGGAAGATCGATTCGAACTTGGATTATTGATTGAGATACTGAAAATTCCACGCGTCGTTTAATATTGTGAGGTTTGACTACTACGTGATCCAAGACTATAATTAGTGTACGATTCGATATTCTTACAATTGCCTTGGAGTTTTCAGAATTCTTGAGAATAAATTTGTATGCTCCATATATTGTATATCTTGTATATGATAATGGGCGTTTATCAGCGTATATACACGAATTTTGCAATCAAAGTGCTAAACCGGTGGATAAAATGTAAATAGTTTATTTGCGTATGTTTTTGGGAGCGTGAAAGAAATGCTCGATTTTGTGATTATTCGAGGGGTTTGTTTTCACTTGTTACTTACTATAACTGATTTTAACCCTTTCCAGCCCAATGATGTCATTTGGCATCAAAAGCAAATCTGCTTTTACTAATCAAGTACTTCTAAATTCTTTATTTTTCTTCAACATTTAATTTTCTTAATAAAAAATAATCATTTGGACTGGAAATGGTTGAAGTCGCCACCTTGTTTTTGTGCTTTGTACTAAATCAGGGGTAATTTACTTTCAGATTTGTAGATTATTGTGAATCAAAAGGTATACTGCTAATTAGTACCTTACATTCGACTTCTTTTCACTCGTCAATTTGCAAAGATATTGGTTATAAAAGGTTAAAACGTGTTCTGCTTAAAGTTTATGCGAAGATAAAGTGCGATTTGAATTTGTTGGGCGCATCAATTACGCAAAATGCGCGAACAGCAGTTTTTATATTTTCAAACCTTTTAATTCCGATGCGCACTATAATTTATATTTAACTAGACGAACTGAAGTCCTAGTATATAAATATATAATATAAATTATCTTGGATATCGTGGACAAAATGCAGTGTGGAAAATACATAATATTGAATTCTCTACGCTTGTTTCAGACAAAATACGTTTGTTGGCATTGAGTAAAGTTGCATTTGAATACACTTGCACTCAGAAAACATATTTTTCCTTACAAAGAAAAATTCAGGCTTGATGGAACAAGCAGAATTAGTAAGAAAACAGATACATTTATCTGTCAATTATCTATATCAACCCACGCGCGACATCTTCAACTCGGTTTCAAGGGAGGATTTTTTATGACGAAAAATGTCGTCATCCCCATTGAAGTAGTCTTCCACCTATGATGAAATATTCCTTCATCCTTAGTTAACAGGTTAAAATGTCTATTATTGAACTGATAACCCAGTTAGCAGGTTAAAATGCCTATTATTGAACTGATAACCCAGTTAACAGGTTAAAATGCCTATTATTGAACTGATAACCCAGTTAACAGGTTAAAATGCCTATTATTGAACTCATAACCCAGTTAATAGATTAAAATACCTATTATTGAACTGATAACCCAGTTGACAGGTTAAAATGCCTATTATTGAACTCATAACCCAGTTAATAGATTAAAATACCTATTATTGAACTGATAACCCAGTTGACAGGTTAAAATGCCTATTATTGAACTGATAACCCAGTTAACAGGTTAAAATGCCTATTATTGAATTCATAACCCAGTTAATAGATTAAAATACCTATTATTGAATTCATAACCCAGTTAACAGATTAAAATACCTATTATTGAACCGATAACCCAGTTAACAGGTTAAAATACCTATTATTGAACCGATAAACCAGTTAACAGGTTAAAATACCTATTATTGAACCGATAACCCAGTTGACAGGCTAAAATACAAATTATCCAGTACTCTGCTCGATGTTACTCTTTCGCCTCCACGGGTTATCGGCCCAACTCCTTAACCGGCGCTCGATGCCAGAGTGTAACCAATAATAATCCTCTAATCCCCGTCGTCGTAAAGTGCAAGTACCTTAAAGCGGGCTTAAATATTCCAATGCGTCTGTTAATTAGCCTGGTTCCAGAATCGAGGACACGGAAAGTTAGGAAGCAAATCGGCGCCGATCGATCCACTACCAAAACTCTGGTTCACGCAACTTGGGCAAAGTACCTGAACAAGATGCGGCCGCGCAGGAACTTCGATGAACTCAATCCGACATCGAAAGTCCCTGGCGAAGCGACTGGAAATTATCGGGCAACCGCAGAGCCCCGAGAATTTCGATTTACTCTCGTCTTTAGGGGAGGATTTTATTTCGACGTGTCCTCGACTTTTTTTTTTTATTCTCATGCTCGTGTCATGTCGATGATCAGATGTGTTGGTGAAGGAGATAATTAAGGAGTCGTGAGCGAAATTGGCGTTTATCGCTTCGTTGTCTTATGCGTTTCTTTGCTTACTGGGCCTCTGCTTAATTCAGCTACACTCGAAATCATGAATTTGTTCCTGGAGCCCTGAACAGGAAGAAAAGCTGGAATACCACTGTGGAGGTGCCAAGCGACAGAGATCTGATTTATCGACTCTACGATCGACATGCGCGCGATTTACAAACTGCACAGAAACTTGTAATTATGGTTGGTGTAATAGATATCGATGTATTTAGTTGGATTAGTCATAGAAACATGTGAATATAATATTTCAGATATAGAAAATAAATATTAAAGACATATGAAACAACTTAGATGCAAAAGTTTGTGCTTGAAGGACATTTCTTCGATTTTTGAAGCTAAAGCCCTACTTTTTAATCTCCTTATACTGTCAATAACTTGTATTAGGCCCCAATATAATTATATAATATAATCAAATATAATTCGCCTGATTCTATGGACAATACAACTAAATATATCGATATGTATTATAACGACCACGATTATAAGTTTTGCGCAGTGTGTAAATCGCGCGCGTGTCGATCGTGGAGTCGATAAATCAGGTTCCTACCGCCTGGCACCTCCACAGTCGTATTCCAGCTTCTTCTTCCTCCCTTTCAGGAGTCCTGGAACAAATAAATGATCCCCAGTCTAATTCCAAGTAAACGCTTTAATCAATTAACTGATTACCTTATTAAATTCAAATCAATACGATACGTTTATAATCCTACTATTATTCCCCAAGCAGATAAATTATACTTATAAACAGATATAAATCTAAATAATATATTATACATAGAAAAAATATAGATAAACAGATATAAATTATATTTATACTTTTAAAACCAATAAACACGAATCACCTATCTTCCTACATCTCGATGAAGTCCTTTATTAAGTCTTCTTTCTACATTTCGCTTCAATGTATACACACTTTTAATTACTTTGGTCAGTTTTAAGAAAAGATGCTCCTAAAAAACACAGTGGGTTTAGTACCTCGTCATTCAAATGTGATCTGATTGGTACTCTGTCGTGTATCTTGGACTTATTCCATATGCTCATCCGCATTGGAGGTAGAAAAATGGCGTGGCCACCCGTGAAATTCCTTCTCCCCCTCGAATCGAGCGGATAAGCGCCTTCAAAAGGCCGCGAGGGGACAACGGTTATCATCGAAGTTCTTACGAAAGTCTCCTGGGCAAAAAGGGTCGTTCTGTCGTACAGTCGGGGCAAAAAGCTTCCCCTGGCGCTATAATCCGACGATACGTGGAATATGTCCGCGGGGCGAACATCTTCTTTGCTTATGAATTTATAGGAAAACTTTCTAGGACCAAGTTTCGAAGGGATAAACATTCTAGCAGGGGGGGGGGGGAAGTTTTTGGCGAGAATTTGGCGAAAAATTTCAAGACTTTCGAGAATGTGCCCCTTTGGATCTGGACTTGTTCCTCGTATAAGCTGTAATGGAGGAACTAAGATATTCAAATACTCTTGACTTTGCCCAGAAAATTCACAATGGAGGGACTGACTATATTCGATACTGAAATAGAAATGTTTATTGTTCTTAAATGTTATTTAGGATTAAATAATTGTGTGGTTTGTTATCGTTGTAATTAGGATGAGCGTCTGAAGGATGTGCAGAATGATGTATAATTTTAAATATAATAGTTTTTTATATGATTATTAATTTAAAAAATAGGAACATGTGTAGTAAGATATGTTCACGCACACACACGGATAATTGCATGAATTGTAAAAGAATCATACACTCAAGGATGTTTTAGAAACAGCGAGAAATTATTCCTTAATACGATTCTGAAAAAAATATATATATATAATAAAATAATAAATATATATATAATAAAAATATATAAAGATATATAAAAATAAAAATAAAATAATATATATATAATATTAATTGCGGTTATTCACCTGTATATTTCATATTTCTACAAAGCTTGTCTCTACTTTATATAATAATATAATATAATTTTAAATAGTATTCTATATGACTAATAATTTTAAAAAATACCAGTAATATATGTTCACATACACGTATAACTGCATTGATCGTAGAAAAGTCACACGGCCATGGATGTTTTAGAAACAACGAGAGAAATAATTCCTCAATCCAATTTTGGAAATCATAACACTCATTGCGGTTAGTCACCCGTATATCCTATATCTCTGTAAAATATAATCGAGCGCATTAGCATGCACCTGCCACGGCGGTAACGTTATAATGATTATTTAATTTCGGCCAGCTTGGCTTAATCATAATTAAATCTATCAGGGATATTAATTAAATGTATCAGCAATAATAAATGTTATCTGTGGACAATCTATCGATTCACTGGGAAATCGTTCGAAACGCCGGCGCAACATTAATTCCCGCATTACCGGCAACATACTAATTTATACGGCATTAATGCAAACGTTATTATGCATCGGATATTTTTCTCTCCGCGCGATTCCGATCTAACGATAATATCTGTAAATACTCATAAAAGAATCGTTTATCAACCAACATTTATTAATACCTAATGTTTACGATGCCATTTTTATTCCTACCATTCGATACGAAACGTTTATTTTGAAAGTTCTATTTATATTGAAATCGAGATGTTCGAGAGATTGTGTTTCGATTAAATTAAAAATATGTATATAGGATATCGATGCGTTACACCGCTTAAGTGTATCTAAGAGAGTTGAATTTACGATTCCTGTTAAAATAATAGGGATTATTAAGCGGTTAATATGTGTTTTCTTGTCACAAATGGAGCTGAGCCAATTTAAAAATTAGAAACTGTTATAAGAAGAAGAAGAAGATATAATTTAAAATGCTTCAAATAGAGAAAACGATGCTCGATTCCTTTTGTATTTCTATACCACACTTGAAAAACACGATTTATGCAATTCAGCACATCTGACTATATAAATCATATAACAATTTACACCTCATCTACATTTGGCGTATACGAGAGGAATTCAAAGAAGTCCCGGTGCTCCTCTCAAAGTAATATTTTTCATTATCGAAGCGACTGGAAAAATGAATTTATCCAAATTTATGAATAAGTAGCTCCAAAATAATGACTATATAATAAATTCATAAACAAGTATTTATAATCAAGTAAATTATAATCCATACACTTAATCGCAAAATCTCGTTTATTACAACTGATATTTAATGTTCAGCACGCTGCTATGACGAAAAATCTCGAGAAATGGACTTCGTCCAGTGTAATTCCACGCTTTTCTGATAATCCTAGGCATAAAATGTAGCTTACGAAAAAGTCGGAGATTTTTCCATCCCCCTTGCCTGGATCCTCGTTTTAATAATTCAATTAGGCCCCCGCGAGGGGGAGGAGGGGGGGGGGGGAGAAAAACGGAGGAGAGGCGAAGTCGACGGATAATCCGTCATTCTCCGACCGTACATTTCTAATGGTCCATAAAGCAAGTCGGATAACCGAGCAGGAACCTTTTTTCCTTCCTCCGAGCTGGCTCCTCCTTTCTCTTCCTCTCAATTAACCCCCTCCCCTCCCACCCTTTGGCGCCCTCATACGCGCTCTACGATATTGTAATTAGGGGCTTGTCTGCACCGGAAATGTCCCCCGATTCCTCGCTCCTTCAACATTAAACCCACGAGCCATTTGCTGGACATATTTATATGTGTGTGTGTGGTCCTAGAGAAAAAGGTTATTAACTCTGTGTACTATTTCGAAGAAATTGATGAGGGATGAAATTTTTAGGGCGACTTGGATATCGAGAGGCAGGGTGGTTGTTTAAATTTGTACCAAAGGCGAATGTCAGGAGTTTGATTTGTAATCGACATTTCGTGCCAAAGGTGAATGTGAAGAGTTAGGGTGGTTTTTTAAATTTGTGCCAAACGCGAATGTCTTAGTCGTGATGGACATTTCGGGCCAAAGGTGAATATGAAGAGTTAAGGTGGTTTTTTAAATTTGTGCCAAACGCGAATGTCACGAGTCTCGCTCGTGATGGACATTTCGGGCCAAAAGTGAATATCAGGAGTCAAGGTGGTTTTTTAAATTTATGCCAAACGCGAATGTCTTAGTCGTGATGGACATTTCGGACCAAAGGTGAATATGAAGAGTTAAGGTGGTTTTTTAAATTTGTGCCAAACGCGAATGTCACGAGTCTCGCTCGTGATGGACATTTCGGGCCAAAAGTGAATATCACGAGTCAGGCTCGTTTAATTTTGGGTGAAACGCGAATATGACGAGTGTCACTCGTCATCGACATTGCGAGTTGGCTCTAAAATTCGTTTTCGTGAACTATATAAAATTGGATTTTTGTTATCCAACGTGGATAGTAGTAGTGATAATAACTCGATAATTATAAATCTCGGATTGCGACGTCTGCTAATGTGTCCCGTGTTTCAAAATCTACACGGACTAATCATTAACGAGGCACATATAAAACACGTTTTTGTACATTTTTTGTGCCAAAGTGTTCTCGAACATGAAGAAACTAGACGTTTTTTACACCAGAAATGGTAATTTAACTACACTTAAAAGGGTTAATAGGAAATAATAAAAGAATCGATAGGATATAAATAAAACAAGAAAAGGTAATATGCGATTATTGAATTAATCTCTCCTGCGATTCTTTTTACTTGAATTATGAAAATTTTCTATATTACGCTATCTATCGTGCTAAGGTAATTTCAAATTAAACCAGAATTCAGAAAATACGAGCTTGCTTGATGCTTTATTTTTTGTGTATCGAGAGTCGAGTTTGCATAGTCGACGATCCGTCGTTTCGACACGCAGTGTAAATATTTGTAGTTGAGAAAGTTTGGTATCGTGTGTTTATTTAAGTCCTGGCACTGATTGCTGAATTCAGCTATTTTGCGATCTACTGCATGGTCATATGACAAATCGTATGGAATAGAGAAAATCCATATTTATTTGGCCTTTTAGCCTCCAATATTGACTGTTCATTAAACGCAGCAGGTCATATGTCGTATCAAAAACCATTCTAAACAGCCGGGGCACGAAAAACCCAACATTGTTTTGTCGTTTGAATTGAAATTCGTCGAAGCGAACAATAAATCGTCCAAGGGGAAAAAATAATCTCTTTTTTACTCTTCTATGTTATTTGTGTTTATGTTATTTTACTTTTTTCTTATTCTAAGTTTAAATATTGCAAGATCATTGATCTAGAATTAACATCGAGCCCTTCTTTAGTTAAACAAGCACCTGAGCAAACGAGCTTTGCGATTGAATTCACACAACTGTAACCTAGAACTTGCTTTGGTTACTCCAAGATAATAAATAAATAAATAGAAGAACTTACAGTGGCTTTCCTTTATTATTATACAGGTGTTGCAGTTCAGATTCAACTTTCTACACGTTAAATTGCCCTTTTTGTAAATCAAATTCATCTTTTAGCAACCCCAATTCTACCTCTTGTAAATCAAATCCTTTGACGACATGTAAATATCAGATATAAAATTATTATACGGAAAGAAGAATTTTATTCCTTATGTTTAATATTAATTGAATATAAAATAATATATAAATTAATATAAAATTCTTATTTAGCACTCTCTTAGGTGCGCTTAAACGGCGTAACGGATTGATAAGTATATTTTTAATTCCCTCGAAACGCAAACTCTTAAATATCTCGATTTGAATATAAGATAAAAGCACCAGTAGTTGGCACTTTTTAAAACAAAGTAAATAAATTTTTTTTAATCGTCCAATAAATTTCTGCATTCATACATTATTAAAATTGGTTCATTAATTAGTTTCTCTCCCTATGTCAACTAGTGAATCTTTTGTTTTCACTGGATGTAAACTACTGAATCAAATTTTACTTTCAGAAGAAAAAAATAATTTTCATACCGCCATCAGGAATAAATTCTTGTCGTAATACGATAGAGGAATAGTGTATACAGCGACGAGTAATCATACATTTTGCATAAAGCGAACTTACCCTGAGTTATATGATAATTAGGCAAGAAATTCCTTAAAGTGTCAACTACCTGTGCCTTTACCTTAAGTGCACTCAGCCCACTTCTAAATTAAACAGCTCAATCTCACTTTTCAATCAAATTTTACTTGTAGAAAAAAAAAATAATTTTCCAACCTCCACCAGGACTGAATTATAATAATAAAATACAATATAATACATAATAAAACGTGTATAATAATAAAACATAATAAAGCCGAATAATTTGGTGCAGTGATCGCCAATCACAAATTCTCTATAAAATGAGCATAGCCTCAGCTTGTCGAAGAATAAGCAAGGATTTCCTTGAAGTCTCAACTACCTGTGCCTTCACCTTAAATGCACTTAGCCCACTTCCAAATTAAACAGCTCAATCTCACTTTTCAATCAAATTTTACTTGTAGAAAAAAAAAATAATTTTCCAACCTCCACCAGGACTGAATTATAATAATAAAATACAATATAATACATAATAAA